>CAUYSK010110294.1:0-25261 GCA_963575035.1 Avahi laniger
CATAGTCCATGGAAAAATTGTCTTCCATGAAACCTGTCCTTGGTGCCAAACAGGTTGGGGACCACTGCTCTAGAATGTTGACACAAAGTTTTGACCATGATTCATACTAAGAAATAAATTTTACATTGTGATAAACTATATACATACTTGAATGTATGCATTCATACACACACATGCACATATAACTGAAACTAAAGTTTATGAAGCAATAATTATTCTTCTCAACTGCCATGTACTCCTATATTCTCTATTTTTTTCTCCTATTCTATTTTACTTCATTTAAAACAATGTTGGTCATGACCTAGTAATTTCATGACCTACTAATTTCATGACCTACTAATAGGAGGCAAAGAAAAAAAAAAACCAAAACACGGTCCTAGAATATTACCTCTTCTCTGTCTCCCATACCCCATAAAAAGAGATCCAAGGCCAATCCTACTATAGGAAAATACCAAAACATAAGCTGAGACTCTATGTATTTTATCTCAACACCCTAGTTTTGATAATCCCAAACAAAATTTCATTAAAAATCCTGTAACACTGTTTTCTGAGTCTCGATTCACAGAGTGGACATTTTGAGAATTTACCTTGGAATTGAGTACTATGGTCCTAGTGGACACAGCTTTATCTGGCTTCTGGTTGGGAGTCATGCTGAAAATGAGTTCACTCTCGGTCAGAGGTTCTCAATCCTGCCTGTGTATTAAAATCACGTAGATAGACTTTTTTTAAAAAAAAATGGGCTTTATGCCAGATCAATTAAATCAGAATCTCTGGGAGGTAAGAATTAGGAATGAGCTCTATTGCAAACACCCCAGGTAATTCTTAAGTGCTGTCAAGGTTGAGATCCACTGCTCTATGGGAATCAAATGTTTTAGTTTCCAGACTACAATTTCAGTCTTATAACTATTACTAGGTGGGAAATTATTCTAAAATTAGTCCCTGCAGGATCTATTCTGACATTAACGCAGATACAACAATGCCCTATTCAAATTTTTCTAAGAATCTATTTTGAATATTCCATTCCATTGTTTCCAAAAGTACATTCACGTCTGTCATACCACATGGATTTGGGAATCTCTGTTCAGAAACTACTATGCTTCTCTATTAGTGGTTCTCTTTAGCATATTTAAGAACTACCTGGAGAATCTGTTAGAACAGATTCCTGCGTGTGACCTCTGGCGACCTTGATTTAGTAAATCTGAAGTTGGGTCCTTGAATTTGAATTTTTAACACACTCTCAGATGCTGCTGCTGCCGCTGGTGTTTTGGACACTACACTTCGTGTAGCACTGTCCCCCAGTCCTGCTTTAAGCTATGGATTCTGCAAGGCCAAGTGTCTCAGACACCCAAACTTTGAAGACAGGTAGCACCTCACACCCAGGGACACATGATTAAGTCCTGAATAAGATATATGTAAAGATATCCTAACTGATTTATGAATTATTATAGTTTGAACATATAAACTGCAAAGATAGTCTGTGAATTATTATATGTGGACTAAATTGGCTTGTTCACAATAATATTTAAAGTGCCTGTAGTCCTAGCTACTTGGAAGGCTAAAGCAGGAGGATAATTTAAGCTCAGAAGTTCAAGAGCAGCCTGGGCAAAACAGCAAGATCCCATCTCAAAAAAAGTGTAAGGTTATCCCAGATTTAAATAATTGGTATTATATATCTCTGGGTAATACAGAGCTCTAAAAGCCCCTTATGTCCTTGTTCTTATGAATTGTTCTAATATTTTGAGGAGGCATCAATTGGAACAAGTTTAAAATATCAATTATTTGTTTTAGACTTAATACAGTTTTATGAACAAAAACCTTCTGCTGGGCACAAATTTCAACCCAACTGAGGCAAATTTGGAATTCAAAGACGGAAGCCCTGACAGATGCAGAATAACGTGATCACAGGCTCAGGAGGGAGAGAAAGAAGGAGGAAAGGAGCTTGGAAAACTGTGACAAAAGCACATTCAAAACAGAGAGAAAGTACTTTCTAGTTACTCTTCAGCTAGTCCAAAAAGGGAAGATAATTTGTGTGTGTGAAATAGAAAGTATAAGAAAGCTTTTGAGTATCAGAATTGGGTTCTATTATAATACTGCAATATGATAAGTGGTTTAAGTTATTTTATCTTCCAAATATAATGTCATATAGAAAAGGAAAAGACATTAAAGAAATATTCCACAATGTTATCTATGTAACTAACCCAGGGAGATGTGATCACTAGATATTTTCCTTGTCTCTTTATACTTTTATGTATTATCCACAACATATATGTTTTGATCTAATAGGAAAAAAAAAATCGGTACTCATTTTAAAATGAAATGCTCTCTTCTCTTCCTTTCCTCAGAAATAATCACTTTCCAGTTTTGAGTAGGCTTAAGTTTATAGCAACAGGAAAATTTTATAGTTTCAAGTGAGCTTGTCACTGAAATCATAACTTTCATTCTGATTTCTCTCCTTGAAAAGAAATATGGAGATGTTTGAGTTGGAAAATGTATTTGTAAGCTTATTCCCAAAGGCTGAGCACCTGTGGTCCCCTTCCTTGTTTTAACAGCAAAATAATATGGACACTTCTGTGCAGCACACTCTTAGCAGAGTTTAATTGGCTTTATCTCCACCACCATCCATTTGTGGTGAACAGGAAAAAAATAACGTAAATAAATAAAAATTGCAATAATGCAATTAAGAAAATCCCATCCCCACCCCCCCCGCACCACCACAGGATGTGCTATGGGTGGGAGGATGATTTTTGCAGCCAAAAAAGCAGAGAGTATAACTAAGAAAGTGTTTCAGGCACAAAAGTCAAAAGCAAGGGTCTCAATGGACCAGAACAAATGTAGCCCAGCATGTGGCAGAGTCTGACTCCTCAATCTCTTCATGCTAAGATAACCATACTAACATATTGTAGATGGGCGCATTAACCTGGATTAGTCGCCTACCAGCTCCCACCTGAAGGATCCTAGTCATTCTTCAGTACCATGATCATGGGTGCTGAGCCTCCTAACAACCTCCCCTGACTCTGCAGTCAATTACACTCCCTTCTGTATTTCTTCTATGCCTTCTCCATGCTTCTGTTGCTGGTTTTACATACAGAATCATCATTTCTTTATGTGACCGTCTCCCCATCCAGCTGTAAGCTCCCTACATTCAGAAAATACATTTCCTGTGTCTCCAGCTTCAGGAGTCATCTCTGGGGCTGCACCCTAATGATAATCAGTACACATTCACTTAATTGAGTTGAAATCCCCGAGGACTGCTTCTACCTCCAGTCCTTCAGGCCTGCAGGACTAAATAAACAGTTTATTTATTTCACAAGCTATTGTATTTAAACGGATGGATTTCAAACCCCAGCAATCTGGTTCTAGAGTCTTTGCTTTTAACCACTAGGCTAGCCATCCTCGAGATTTTCTTTCTTAGGAAAAATAAGTAAAGGGCTTTAAAACACAATATTTTTAAACAACACAACCAAGACTCCTTAGAACATGTTTCTCTCTTAAGGTTCTTTATATTTTGAAGGAGTTATCTCATTCATGCTGATATTCGTATTGTTGAATAGCAATTACCGATGTCTACACCCCAAACTTTGACAGTTATCTCACCTTCCTCTGTGAGGCCCTTACTTCACAGTCTTACAACACCAATCCTAAGCATAACACGTATATGTAAAAAAACTATAACAATCCAGTCACTGGCATGTTCATACAGTAGGATATCAGGACATAGCTGTAAAGGGCTGAGTCTTTGCTATTCTTTCACTGTGACAGCTCGCTCGGGCCTGTCCCACACAGTCTGCCCTGCCTCACATCCCAGCCACATCTGCAGACTTCAGGTTCAAGGTGGCCCATGGATTTACTTTGTTTCCAAAACCCTACTAAAATGTTAGTAAGCAGAGAATGATCTATATATACCCCCAGTCTGAGAATGGTACTATCAGTGACCAGAGATATTGAGGAATTTTTATGATATGGAAAGAAGTATATTTTGTTTGCTAAGCCAGAACAGACAAAGCAAATAGTCCAGAACACAAGTAAAGAAATCTGTAATTGAAAGGGAAGCTGTGGACACAGAACACAACTTGGTCATGATGCAGAAGGCCAAGTAATTATGGAGCCGTTCAGTACAGCCACCCTCCCACCCTGCACCACACACACACACACTCACAGAGCAAGTCAGGCTGCAGTCCCAAATTTCCTTATAAAAAATAAAAAGGCATTCTGCCAAGACAAAGCTAGAATCTCTAATAGCAGTGTTCCTGCCCCCCTGTTAGAGCTGCCTTTAAGGTGTCCTGCCTGTGTTCTTCCATTTATGCAAATTAGGGTGGGTTGACAAATCCGGCCCATGGACAAAGAGCTCAACCCATTACCCTAAGCAGTCTCCCCTGGAAACATTTACATTTGCTGTTTCCTCTGCTTGGCACTTTTTTCACCCAATTTTCATGTGACTTTTTTCTTCTTTTTGTTCTCTGCTCAAACTGTCATCATACTAGTAAAGGTTTCCATGACCAGCCTTTACAAAATAGTCACAAATCTTTCTCCATTCACAGCATTCTCTTTTTCTCTTACTATGCTTTATTTTCACTACTTGACATATTATTTTTATTTATTTGTTTACTTGGTGTCTCCCCCTACTAAAATAGGAACTTCATTGAGTATAGGGACTTGGTTTGTTCACTGCTGATTTTCTAGTGTTTATGACAGTATCTGGCATTTAGTAGATATTCAACAAATATTTAATTAATATATGAATGAATTATCCCAGGAATATGACAAGTAAAATAAAGAGGCCCATTGTTTAGCAGGTAAAATAAGCAAAAGCCCTAAATTAGTGTAGGAATTCACAGGGCTCTGAGAACAATGTCTTCATGAAAAGCAGATTCCATTAAACACAGAGCATTAAAACAACAACAACAACACAAAAAACCAACTAGAAGTCCTTAATGTTTTCAAAGTATGTAGTTTTTATGCCCACCAGGAAAAGCAAAAGCATTTAGAATCTCCAGAAATAACAAAGATATTTAATATATATGCAAGAACATCATAGCCCAAATACAAAGCAAACTAAAACATATCATAATTTTGAGCAATAAAGAAAGTGAAATAAAAGAAACTCCATTTGACTTTTATGCTTGGAATATTCAACCTCCATAGTAAAGGTTTAGTGTCACAGAATTGCTGACATTCTTATTTTCTCCTGACTGTGTATGTAACCCAGCCAACCAGGGCAAGAAGGACCTCCTGGGCAGTAGCTGAGCAGATTGCTTCATTCTCTGGCCAAACTATAAAGTTCCCAGTGGAGGAATGTTTGTCTTCCATTAGTCCATGGCTTCTTCAGGAACTTTCCTGTTAGCATGCACTCACAAGCTACACGTGGCTATTTAGTTTTTTTTATTTTTTTTATTTCAGCATATTATGGGGGTACAGATGTTTAGGTTACGTATGTTGCCCTTGCCCTTCCCTCCCCCCCCCTAGTTTTAATGGAATTAAAATTATATAAAGTTAAAAATTCCTTTCTTAGTTGCACTAGCCACAATTCAAGTGCTTAATAGCCACAGGTGACTTGTGACTACCACTGAATAGATAGATAGATAGAAAGCATAGTTTGTATATTTGTCCACTCCAAATGTCATGTTGAAATTTGATCTCCAATGTTGGAGCTGGGGTCTGGTGAGAGGTGTTTGGGTCATGGGGGCAGATCCCTCATGGATGGCTTGCTGCCACGGTCTGGTAATGAATGAGTTCTCACTCTATTAGTTACTGTGAGACCTGATTGTTTAAAAAAAACCCTGGCACCTCCTCCTCTCTCTCACTGGCTTCCTTCCTTTTGCCACGTTGCCATATGTTGCCTGTTCTCCTTCCACCATGTGTGGAAGCTCCCCGAAGCCCTCACCAGAAGCAGATACTGGTATGATTCTTGTACAGCCTGCAGAACTGGAAGCCAAATAAACCTTTTTCTTTACGAATTACCCAGCTTCAGGTATTTCTTTTATAGCAAGGCAAATGGACTAAGACAATACATAAAACTGAACAGTGAAGAAATAGAATTTTCATTACTGGAGAAACTCCTCTTATTCCAAGATAGAGAGAAGTATAAAAAAAGAGTCAAAAAAAGATAAGCGATTCTGCATCCTGCACTTTGCACATACTTGGGAACGTAGCGGGTCTGCAGTTGCCAAAGACATCTCAGGCAGGAAGCCTTGATCTTACATGTTCACACAAAACCACAAACCTGTCTCCCCTTTGTTTCATACCACTGAAATTCTTGCTTAGAATCTGGGTCCATTTTTCTGGTATTTTTGGGGAGTTATTATGATGTAGATGGGAAATAATTTTCTGTCTCTGTTTTCTTTTTGGTAGTAACCTTAAATAATGCTAAGCCTGCAGGATGTCCTTCCAAGTATTTTGCAAAACAGCATACTTCTGTGATCAAAACTATATAAAAGTTAGTACTTATTTTCCATTATCTCTTATTCCTGCTACATTATATTACTTCTTTTGAATTTCGGAAGAGGTATGTTCTCCTTCAGATTGATAGATTTAATTATTTCTAAAATACAATGGGAACTTGAAAATTATACTTTATTTTATCATCTACTTTATTTCCCATCAAGATTACATTTCTTTCTCTGTGGGAATCACAATATTTGGTTCTCTGTTGAATAACATTCACATAACCATAATTTTGTAAATGCAGCTTATTGATTTCTCAAAAGCCAAACCATAGAAAAATCGTTGAAGATTATTATAATTATAGAAGGGAATTCAAAGTCAGGTTGATGGGTTGAAATCAGCCACAAAAATACAAAATGGAACAAATCAGTCCTCTGCCTCTTCCACCACTGACTGACTCAGTTTACCGTCAAATACTGGGTATGAGGCTCTACAAATTTACAATTTCATTATTTAAATGGCAGATATCAAGGAATAACTTACATTACGACAAGAATAGAAACAGAGATTTACATATATTGCTTATAGTTATAAATGAAACCAGTCAAAGAATTAAGTAACAATAAAAATAACAAAACTAGGAGGGAAGTAGCAGTATAAATCAATCAAATTCCTCATCTTTCATAGGCAAAGTTTACAGTTACTACCTATAATTGATAAATAGGGAAAAAACAGATTTTGGCATATTATTTAGAATAATTGTGCTAACAGAAGGTTTGGGGAGAGGAGGACAGAAAAATTTTCTTTTCATTTAATATTGCTCCCTACTGTTTGAACTTTTACTGTATGCATATGTTTCTTTAACAAATGTAAACTTCGAAAATAAAACACACATGAACAAATATATTGACTGCATTCTACCAAACCTTCCATATGAATAAGTAACTTGTGATTGAACTTAAACTATTATAGGAAAGTGAAGGAACAAAAACATTAGGTGTGTGCCATGTGTACTGTTCTAGGAGTTTCTACATTCATTAATTCCTAATTGCAAAATCCTCCAGCTGTCCCTGTGAAATAGATGCTACAAGGAGCACTCTGGAAATTTAGCACTCTGGAGACAAAAGGGGTGTTTTTGAGGCAGATTTTGATAAGTCCCTGCAATGATAAGGACACTCAGTGTCATCTGTGTATAAAACTGACTTTGTCAGTGATGTCAGAAGTGGAACTCCATTTCCTGTTGGAGCTTCCTTCATCCTTGTTAAAGAATAAAGACTGTGAGATGGGAATAGAAGGGGAAAGTATATTATTCTTTGATCACGCTTGCCTGGCCACAGGTGGGCAAGCAGATTGACCTGTCCATCCAAGCTGAGCAATTCTTTACTCCTTCACTTTTGTTTATGACTTTATTTCTTCATCCTTGGCAAGAACAGAAAGTAAATCATGGCATTTCTTGGCTGAAAGGCAGAGTGAAACAGCTGTGACCCTTGAGATATTGTTTACTTTACAGCCTCCTGATACACCCTCAGTCACTTCTGCTGGACATGCTTGATGGCTTTCGTTCATACAGTTGGCTGTTCCATCTGCTCCACCAATTGATGAAGAGGCAGAGAGTGGCTGCTTTAAGCTACATTTATTAGTGCATTCATTAAAAATTTATGAGCACCTACGGTCTGCCAGATACTGAGGCAGTTGCAAATAGGAACAAATCAGGAACCCTACCCTTAAGGAGCTAACAGTCTAGTAAGGGAAGACAGACATGTAAATATTAATCATTGCATGATCAGAATGAGTACTGAAAGAGGTATGAATAAAGTAATGTGGGAACCGAGGAAAAAGAATAATTCTGTATAGGAGAAAAATGGAGAGGGGCAAGTTATAGGAAGATTTTAAAGGAAGAATGACGCTTAAAGTATGCTCTTGGGGTAGGCAATGGTCAAGCCTATAGAGGGCTTCATGACTCAGTACAAATAATGCCCAGAAATCAATGACTGTGGCACATTTATAGGCCATAAAAGGTAGCAGGTTGAGTGGATGTGGTGATGTGCCACCCAGACCACCCCTTTAGAATGAAAGCATTAACCCCAGCTGACAGTAGCATTATTTGCTAGAGCTCAGAGCTGAGCATTTTCCTGGAAATTGCCTTTCGCCAAAGGGAGCCCCGTCAGCCAAGTGTGTTCCCCCATTTCATAGGTAATCTGACCTGACTCACCTAATTTATCAGTTTAGGGATGCAAAAGCTTAACTGCCTTGCCTCAGTTGGGAGGTAATTATGATGGGCCATCTAAATTCCAGAGCTCCCCGTATGTGGGAGGCTGAAAAATCGCACCACAAGGATATTGTGCTCTAATGCCTGGAACCTGTAAATGTTATTTCATCTGGAAACTAGCTCTTCACAGATGTGACTAAGTTAAGGGTTTTGAGACCAGGGCATTATCCTGGATTATCAGGGTGGGTCCTAAATGCAATCAATCCCATGAGAAGGTGATAGGAGGACAGAGGCAGAGACTGGAGTGACATGGCCACTAGCCAAAGAATACCAACAAGGCAAGGAATGGATTTTCCCCTAGAACCTTTGGAGGAAGTTCAGCCCTACGGACAAATTGATTTGGGTTCAGTGATAATTTTCTTCAGGCTTCCAGACTTCAGAACTGTGAGAGAAAAAGTGTGCTGTTTGAAGTCACCCGGTTTGCAGTAATTTGTTATAGCAGCCACAGGAAACTAACATGCCCTGGGATCAGCAGGGGCTTTATTAAAACTGTGTCTCAGTTCAACTTCTCTGTCTGCCAATCTTGTGAAACAAGTTAAGCCAAGTCTAAGCAGGCGCTCTCCTAGGTCCTCCAGCCTAGACCAGTCTTTTGTGGCTTAGCTCAAAACTTTAGGACAAATAAGAATTTGTCAGGAAAAGAGGTGTGATGATTAAATTTATATCTCACTTTGGGCTGAGGGATGCCTGCCTGGTTGGTAAAACATTATTTCTGGGTGTGTCTGTGAGGGTTTTATGGAAGAGATTAGTATTTGAATCAATAGACGGAAAAAAGAGGATCACCATCCCCAATACCAAGGGGCACCATCCAGTCTATTGTGGGCCCAAACAGAACAAAAAGATGAAAGAAGGGTAAATTCACTCTCTCTGCTTTAGCTGGAACATCCATATTCTTCTGCCGTCAGACAGGGGCACTCCTGGTTCTCAGGTCTTCGGACTCAGACTGAGACGTACACCATCATCTCCCCTGGTTCTAAGACTTTCGGTCTCAGACTGAAACTCCACCACCAGCTTTCCTCGTTCTCCAGCATGCAGCGGGCAGATCCTAGGACTTCTCAGCTGTCATAATCATGTGAGTCAATCTCTCATAATAAATCTCGTTGTGTATACAGTATCTCTTTATATTCTGTTGGTTCTGTTTCTCTGGAAAACCCTGCCTAATATAAGGGGCAAATGTCAGGCAGGGAACAACATACGTAAATGCATGAGAGAACCAAGTGTATTTGAAAGTTCTGGGACATGTAGGGTATAGATGCTACAGTGAGCCTCACATCTTGAAGTTGCACTCAGGGTCTCTTTATGACCTAATTTCCTGCTTTTTTTTTGACTTCTATTGAGCCCAGACCTGACACTTAGAACAATGGGCCCACCTCATGCAAGGCTTTTCATTTCATATTTGGACACTGTTCCAAAAGCAGTGGGTTAATCTTGAAGAACTGCTTTGCTGGGGAGTAACATGATATGTTCTGTGTCTTTTAAGATCAATTGGCTGCAATGTGTAAACAGGAGTGGAGGAAGGAAGAGTAGAGCTCACAAGGACAGCAAGAGTACCATGGATGGACAAATGCAAAGGGGAACAAGGTTGCATGAACTTGGGTTTGTTGTTTCCTGGACTTTGAAAGGGAACAACTTCTGGAACAATCCCATATGCATGCTCAGTCAGTGTTGATCCTAAGCCCCATAATTAAATGTTTGGAGGCTAACAATTTGAGAGGCAAACAAGAGTTCTGATGACAATGTGCCTGTGATCACGGCTGGCAGAAAGCTGTAGGGATCTGGATCATATTGCCTGGGTTTGAACAAGATTGTCACTTCTTCATAATATACATTTAAGCAAGTTTTATGAACTGTATTAATATATGTAAAGCACTTAGACGAACGCCTGGTATATAACAAATGCTTAATAACATTGATTGTTATTAGTCCAGCAGTTTCCTCAAATGTTTTATAGTAAGGGGAGCTGCTTTTCATTCATCAGAGCCCTGGAATCTTAGAAAATGATGAGGATAAAAGACTGTATTTAATAAGTTGTGATTAAAGTTGGAAAAGATACCCGATACCAGAGACTTCACCTCCTGCCCAGCCCCACACCCTAACTTCCTCCTCCCTCTTCCCTTCTGAGAATGGTGAGCTAGTCAAAGAAATCCCATATGCATAGAACTAAAAGGGGTATCTATTAATTGGCAAACCACCCAGCCAAGGCTGGGTTTCTATTATAGCCTGCCTCATCCTTTGGTTCCAGCACTGGACTTGAACACTTCCAGTAATGGAGGACTCATACAGTCCCTATTCCCATAGACTCGCAGTCTATATGAACTACTATGTACATACATAACAGCATAATCAATGATATCATGCAAGATGACTTGAGGGTAATATGGGAGCAAAGAGGAAGGAAGGACTAACTCACCTTGGGATAGGTAGGCAAGGTTTGGTCAAAACAATTATGTCTGTGATAAATCTTACAGGATGAAGCATTTCTTGCCAAGTAGAGAAGCTGGGACAGGCATTTAATGAGAAAGGAATAGCCAACAACATCACAGAGCCTGGAAAGTGCCCAGCTTGCTGGGAAAATGTTGGTAGCTGGAACATAGCTGGAGCAGTCATGGGGTGGAACAGTGAAAGGAGGGCAGAAGTTTGGCAGAGACAGGAGGCTGTAAATCCTACAAAGCAATGCCAAGGAGAGACTCTGAAGACTCTGAAGAAGAAGAGATACATAATCAGATTGGGTACAGAAAACCTCTGTGGCATTACTGTGGATGAAAAAGAGCAAGGCTATACCAAAGCCTCCTGAACATAATGAGGAAGTGAAGCCCTTTGATATATAAAATTTAAAACCACAGTGATAACACAAATATTATTTTAATATTTAAAATCCAAAATAGAATGTAATTAAATTCTTTCCTTGGGATTCTGCATATAATCAATGAATGTTTTAGTTATCCAGGGATTTCCTGTTTATTTCTATTTTCTTTATATTTACTTCATCCATAAGTACTATTTTATAGACATGCAAGTTCAGAAAAAAATGCTTTCCTTTTAGCTCAAAGCAAATAGAGAAGTGAAAAGATCAAACTAAAAAAAAAAAGTGTCTTGCTTTGTTTTTATTGTGAATGTCTAGAAAGGCAAAGTGTTTATTGTCTGAAAGGAACTGATCTATCAATCTCTACAAATATTTCTGTTTCTGTGAAAAACCATTGTGTATTCCTCAACATACATGCCCATCAATCTCAGCTTGAGCTGAGAGTATCTGGTAAAATTTCCCAATAGAATAATATGTGCTAAGATGTCACTTTCTAAAACTGAGGATTTTAATTCACAAAGGTAAGTCTAAAGCACAAATTTGGAATGAAAACAAAACAAAAACTAAGTCTAAATGCAATATATTTTGGAAACAAAATGAATTAACAGTATTTCATAGGTTTTTTTCCTGAAGTTATTAGGAATTGAAATAAAGTTTAGTGCCTTTTTGTTATAAGTGGTTTGTATGCTCATAGTAAAACGCTGACAATTAAAGCATAAAGGAGAAAATAAAAAATTATTCATAAAGATCAGACCCAGAAATAACCACCATAAATATTTCACACACTCCTTTCCATTCACATACATATATATTACATATTTATCTCTTATTTCTATTCATTTAAATTATGCCATGAGAATTTCCTATCATATTCAATGTTCTCTGAAAACAATACTCTAGTAGCTGTATAATATTACACCATAGGCCTAGTCTATAAATTATGTAACTATTAACTTGCAGTGAGCATTTAGGTTGCTTCCAATTTTCTATATTTTAAGAACTCTGCAAAGTTCATTCTTGTACATAAATTATTCCTCACATGTCCGTATCTCTTGTGATTTCCTAAGGGCAAAGTTCTAGAATTGGAATTGTTGGGTTAAAGTGTAAGTTACACTTTTAAAGCTTTTTCTACTTATTGTCAAATTGCTTCGGGGGCAGGTTTTGCTAATTTGTAGTTGCACTAGAAGTGCACAGCTTAATAGACAAAACATGGTATATTACTTGTCCTTTTTAAATGTGAAGGGGATTGTTTTCATATACTGGAAATTATATTCTGTGAATTGTTTCTCCCTGTCCTATTACCAGTTTTTCACCAGAATGTTTGTCTTCTTTATCTTCTTCCTTTTTTAAATTAAGAAAGGAGAGAAGTTTTCTTTGTAATATAGATACATTTAGATGCTCAGGATTGCCCCTAAGATGGGGAATTTGGGCTTTCCTTTTTCTTTGCACTCTGGTTAGGTGGTTTGGTCTAGATTCTAGATCATGTCGCCTGTGGGGACCCATTAAGGCCACCTTGGTAAAAAGATCAAGGCTGCCAAACACATAATAATCACATTATGCCTGTGGTTTAGTCTCTTCGTCATATTTGTTGGCAATATTTTTCCCATATTTTTTGTTTGCCTTATTTTATTATCTTTTTTGACATAAAAGATACTTTACACCGCAATGTAGTAAAATTAATATGTCCTTTAGAATATATGCTTGACATTTTTTGTGGTTTCTTTTTTTGAGACAGAGTCTCACTTTGTTGCTCGGGCTAGAGTGCTGTGGTGTCAGCCTAGCTCACAGCAACCTCAAACTCCTGGGCTCAAGCAATCCTTCTGCCTCTGCCTCCCGAGTAGCTGGGACTACAAGCATGCGCCACCGTGCCCAGCTAATTTTTTCTATATATATATATATTTTTTTTTTTTGGTTGTCCAGATTATTTCTTTCTATTTTTTAGTAGAGACGGGGGTCTTGCTCTCGCTCAGGCTGGTCTCGAACTCCTGAGCTTGAGCGATCCACCCGTCTCGGCCTCCCAGACTGCTAGGATTACAGGCGTGAGCCACCGTGCCCGGCTTTTGTGGTTTCTTGCACAAATTATATCTATATCTCTATATCTCCAATCTTAAGTAAATGAAATAATCCCTAATGTTTCCAGTATGTTTTATGCTTTACTTTTTGTTTTGTTTTATTTCACTTTATGGCTTCTGTTATCTAAATATAATATTTATAAGAATAATAATATTTATATCTGGAATTCATTTTGATCTATTGTTTAAGTGCCTTTTTTCAAAATACTTAAGCATCTTTTTCAACATCAAGCTTCATTGACTATACTAATTGCCACATTTAAGGTCTTTTCTGGAAGTTTCTGTAAATTGTCCCAAAATTAAAAGGAGAATGGTAATGGTAGTAAAGACATAATAAGGGGGTGGAATTTTCAATCCTACTGCACCTAGTTTTCCCTTAGTGTATGGAAAATCAAAAATCACACAAATTTTGCCACCTCAAAGATTACTCTCATTCTGAGGAGCTTTCCTATTTATTTTGAAATTCATATTACTCTTAATATAATTCGAACTCTATTTTTTGTCAACTGGTACCTTAGTTTAATTATCCTGAAAGAGTTTTTCTTAATCCATGTCTATGTTTGCATCACAAGACATCCTACAGTAAACTGAAAATAATGGAGTCTAATCCTAGTTGCTTTTCTCTGAAGAATTAGTATGAGAGTGCGTTAATTTTGACAGCATAACATTCTCAGTTCATCCCTAACCCCATACTTAGAATATGCCTTTCCAGGATTACTCGCTTTAGTTCTAGTGATTAACCTAATAATTTTTGACTAATACTTTAAATTGCTGATTAGGTAAATATCCCTTTATTTGTTTTATTTGACTGTTTCCTTCAGGTTACTCTTACAATTTAAAATATAATTTTGAAAAGTCAATAAAATATCTCAGAGGTGTTTATTATTATATGCTTCTAAATTAATTTACCAAAACAACAATAATGACAACAACATCTTTACATTATGGAGTTTTCTCATGTAGGAACATATGTTCAAATATTCTCTGGATAAAATTTTGGCAGACCTTGATGCGGGTCCTAGATTTTTTTTCAATAACAAAACATTCACTTTTATTTAAAATAAACATTGCAAATATTGTGCAAAGTTAAATTTCATGATTAAATATACAGAAAAATAGCATGCACACTTTATATCAAATCCACTTTGTAAAGTTAGTTGATTAGATGCCAATAAAGGAACTGGCAAAACTGAGAACTTGCTGCTATGTAAATTTTTGATGTTTGCAACCTGTAATCAAAAATACAAAATTCAGTCTCTTTAGAGGGAGTTTTAAAAAATTATATACCTCAAATGTAGACCCTATAAACTATTACAGTTACCCAATACTTTTTAAAAGGAGACTACGTGCCTTTTATTCCCAAAATGCTAGTGTGTAGCTATTTTTATAAATGGTGGAGAGAGGAAAAGATGGCGAGAAAGATAAATGGAAATGACAAAGTAGGGCATTATGCTCAATACTGACAGTAATCTCCAAAGGACATTCTTTTGGGTACCACTTTGTTGAAAGAGATTTCCCTTTGTTGAATGTTTCCCTTCATATACTCTAAATTAAAAAAAAAATTCTTCAAGGACTAATTTTGAAAGTCTATGCATTACTTTGTTCCCTACATATAAGAGAGAAACTTAGTTTTAACTTGAAATTAAAGCAGACTCTCCTTATTCAGGAAACAGAGTCACTGCCCTTGGGAAGACTGGCTACTCCCATCAGTGATACCACAAAGGCTTCTGCTCGTGGGATGGATCTGGTGTTGGAAGCAATTCCAACAGCACTGCCACAGAAGCAGGGGAACACCAGCACTCATGCATACATAACCAAACACCACTGTGGACACAGGAAATGTCACAATGCTGAATTTACACAAGGTGAGATGTCCACATTGTGTTTTCTTTCATAGTTGTGTCTTGTTCTTCATGTTCAGACTGAAGTAGGAATTCCTTGCTCCTTTTCTAAGACAAGCCACTGTTGTTATTATTCTATTTAAATCTTGTATACTATAAGAACTAACATTTACACATTTGTTCATGTCCCTACATAGACTCAATAAAAATGACAGGATATATTGCCAAAAGCAAATTTCAATTTGTTCATCATTTTTTCAACCTAGCCCCTCAGTCCCTTTGTATGGAGTCCCTAAAATTTTAGGTATAAAGGATGCAGTGGAACAGCTAAAGTTAATTTCACAGTTGAACTAAAAGATGACAAGCCAATATCAGGCATACGTTGTTCAAAGACACTTGAGTATCTACTTATGCCTTGTCGATTTTTCTTTTTTTTTTTTTTTTCTTTTACACATTGGAAATGGAAGCCTTGCTTAGGAAAGCAAACAATCACACATGGCTTTAAGACCAAGAGTCACCCAGGACAGTCCCTCCAACCTGTTACCCACAAGGTCCACATTTCAGTCCCAGGGAAGTATGAGAGGCATATTCAGTGCATAAAGGGGGAGGTCAGCAGTGAGTGTTCATTGCACACACTTATAAAGAGTCACAGCTTGTCATTTCTAGAAACTGCAGCCAGACATCAGGATACACTCCCTCTGGGGCTGAACAGGAATTTGTAGTAGCTGCCATCTGTACAAATTGCAATGACAGCATATGGCTCCGTTCCAAAGGTACAAATGTATGGTGAGCCTGAGGGAACCTGATATTTGAAAAAAACTCCGTTTGGAACTTATTGTGGAAGGAAACTGGCTGACACCAAACTAGACTGTTTATTCATTTTTGGATCTTCAGCAGCAAAAATGTGTATCGTGCCATGGTCACTGGCTACACAGATGAGGAAAGCTTCCTGATTAAAGTCAATGCAATAAATATTTGCAGTTTGAGAGCCATAGTTCCCGAATTAAATGCCCTGATGAAGTAGCAAACATTCTTATAAAGGGTCCCCTTTTAAGATGCAGTTGCAATTGGCGTTCCTTACAGGTTGAGAGCAATGCAGTTGACTCACGTGCATGCTGGGGGAGGCCAGAAGAGAGATGTTACTATCCATCGGGACACAGGACACAAGACACAAAGGCCTTTAGGGTTATAGCAGGTTTCAAAGACATGCAACTGATGAGGACTGTGTTTCCATGTAAATACCTTAATCATGGAGCTCAAAACAACCACAAATCTATCTCATCACAATTTGATTGCCTTAACTTGTGTAGAAACTTCTATTTCAGTAACAGTCTTCTTTTTCTGCTCATCCTAGATTATCATCATTGGGATGGTATTTCAGCTTTTTCCCACCACAGTCTAAAGCTCAATAGTTACAGCAAAATAACCTTTCAACATGGCCTCCTTATAGAAATTCTTGTTTCTCTTTCTTTTTTTGAACAGATCAGTGTTACCAACTTTGGAATCCAGTTTCCATTCCACATGCAAAGCATCTGTGGTCCCTGTGAAAGGTAGGGGCTTACAAGATAAGAGGTTCATGGTTCCAGAGAAGGCTCATGGCATCCACTCCTCAGTGTAACATACCCGCCACTTGTGGACACCCAGAGGAGGTTGGGACATGTTCGGTGTTGTCTGGGTTGGAAGCGCTGGATGAAATTGCATAACCCTGAGGGAGCCCACAGACTGTCCAGTGTGCATCCACCTCGAACCTGCCAGGCAGGAGCTGCATGATTTTTAATACTATTGTTTTTAGATTTTGTTTTTACTTTTTTTTTTTTTTTTAAATAGAGACATGGTCTCACTATGTTGCTCAGGCAGGCCTCCAACTCCTGTGCTCAAGTGATCCTCCTGCCTCAGCCTCCTGAGTAGCTGGTATTATAGGAGTGGAGCCACCGGGCCTGGCATCTTTTATATTACAAAACGAAATGTTATAGATATGTAAATTCTTTCAAAATTAAGATGATCAGATGCAAGGTAATTCCAATGGAATCTTTTTGGATAGTGTCGGAATGATTGTAAAGTTCACCTGAAAGAAAAACTGTTTTGAGACTAGCCAAGAAAATGTTAAAAAGACACAACAAAGGGGTATTTGCTCTACAAGGTAACAAAATGCTTTATACAAACAGCAGTAATTGAGGTGATGTGATATTAGTATATGAAGAGACAGAACAATAGAATGAATAGAAAATCAAGATATGGACCTATATATACATAAGAAAATTTTAGAATATAATAAAGGAGACATGAGATCTGTAGGGAAAGATTAGATAACCAATAAATGCTAATAACAGAGCAGTCAGCTAATCATTACATCAAAATAATTTCCAAATTGCTGAAATATTTTGATATTTCTTTAAAAATCCACCAAACATGTTTTGGAAATAACTTCTTAAGCAAACATCACTAAATTTCATAAACGATAAAGATAGGTGATAGTTTTGACTGGAAAAAAAGAACATTTGAAAACAAAATTTAATGAAAAAGAAAGGCAGAAATATCTTTTTATAATGGTCATTATGTATGTATGTGTGTGTGTATATATATATATACACACACACATATATATAAATACACATGTATAAATTTCCAGAAATCCAATGAGAAAGATGAATAAATAGAGAAATGAGTATATTACAAAGAAGATGTATAAGTAAATGGCCAAAATATGGAAAAACCTTTGCATATATGTGACAAAGATTTGATAGCCATAATGTGTCTAAAATTTTCTTAAAATTAAAAAGAAAAGGATAAGGAAAGAGGAATGAATATGTCATGAAGTAGATATATTAATAGTGAAGAATCACACAAAAACTTTCAACTTCAGTAGTATAGCCAGGGAATTGAAAATGAGTAAGTTTTCACCTATCAAACTGACAAATATTTTAAGGATAAATAATAAGTAAAGTTTTCATGGACACCATAGTCACTCTCTTACCTTGCTGGTAAATTGCTATAGCCGTTTTGGAAGGAAATTTGGGAGTATTCTTCAAAAGCTTTAAAAATAGCTCTGCTTTTTGAGATGACACTTTTACATCTAGAAAGTTATCCAATGGAAGGAGCTATGGACGAATTTACAAATTTCTTTACATGAATGGACATCTCAGTATAGTTTAGAAGACCAAAACATCGGACACATTTTAAATGGGTAGTTATTGAAGATTTATCAGGAAATTAATCTATCTTTTAAAGCTATACTATGAAGGATATTTTTTGACAGAGAAGGGTACTCATATGTTAGCCTTATGTAATATGAGGTTATAAAACAAAATAGACTTATGATTCCAATTTCATACATAATGTTTTTTGGCACTCACAGATCTATTAATACCTTCCTACTGAGAACACAGTTCTGTGTTAAAGTCGGGGATGTCAGAGAGTGCAAAATAGTGGTGGGAGTCCTCTCAGAACTGAAAGCTGAGTCCACAAGCACCACTGGTTCTAATGACTGCCTACGAAGGAGTTAGGCAATAAAGGTTAGGAACTGCATCTTAAGAGCTATTTGAAAACTTCAGAACCTTTAGTGCTTTCCCTTTTCAAAAATTCTCTATTTTTCTATAGTAATAATCATTCATTTAACACATAGTTCTTGAGCACCCGTTAGGTGCCGGACACTATTTTAAGTGCTGGGGTAGAAGCAGTAAACAGAGAAAGTCATTGCTCTCTTGGAGCATATATTCAGATACAATAATGAAATATATAATGTGTCAGAGGGTAATAAATGCTGTGAAAACAAAACAAGAGTGAAGGAATAGAGAACTCAACCTCTTTGATTCATTAATATTAGAATAAAGACCTAAAGGAAGTGAGCGGGTGGGCCATGCTGAGTTCAGGAGGAAAGAGGGAACATTGGAAACAGTTAACAGCAAAGACAATGGTCCCGAATCAGGAGTGTCCATGGTGGGGTAGGAACAGCAGGCACAGCAAAGGTGCTGGAATGGAGTGAGGCAAAGGAAGAACCTAAGAGATGAAATTAGAGAGGCAATTGGGGGCCAGAGAACATAGTGAAATAAAGGTTAGCAAGGAAATTCTTAAATTATGAAACCTGATGTTTACATTCTACAAAGAAAGCAAGCAGCTTGACAGACTCTGTACAACTTCTGGGCTAATCTCAAGGGAAGGGAATCCCCAAGGGTAAAGACTACCAACAGGAGAACAAAACAGGATGCATAACTAAGGTCTACTGACAGGTATGAAAGGTATATGGATACAGCTTAGGGCTAAAAAAGTGGGGTTGGAGTTTCCTGGAAACCCAAAATGATTCATAAATAATTTGCATTATGTATATATAAATTAAATCTTATTTTTGAAACTATGTCAGAAAATGTCACTGAGTGTCCCCATTGGGCAACCAAGCATGAAGAATGAGTATCTCTGGTTCACTTCTGCAGTTAGTTTCCTTTCAAACAATATGCATATAGAGACTTGTAACAGCTTGCTATAGAGAAAATCAGTAATTTAATTTGAATTGTTATCGTGGACTCAGAAATGGTCCAGATTATTTGGCAGCTTGATTTCTTCCAGTTTGCATTGCATTTGCATTTTAATACAGTGTCAACAGACATGACTATCTTCTCTGAACATTTTATACCTTTCTTTTACAGAGTAGTTACTCTGATCAGAGGATAAAATAACAGCTTAAAATGAAGTCTCTGATGAAAATCAGGCAACCAATTGAAATAAATTTACAAAAAAAATCCTATGTCAAGAGGTATGTGTAACAGAGCAAAATGATATACTTCTGCTGTTTCAGAAAAGATGAATTATTATAAATGCTGCATAAACAAGAAAAGAAACTTCAAAATATTGGCATCTGAAAAACACAGAGCTTAACCAAGGGGTGAAACTCCATAGTACATAACTGTACTATGTCTTTTAAACTATATATGTCTTAGGAGGATTGCATATTTATTTGTTAATTTGTGAAATATTATTGTGAACGCATTCTGTGTCAAGGACTGTGCTGGAAGCTGGGATAACTCAGTCCAGCAGGGAAGCATGGTAAGTGAACTAACTATATGATAAACAGTATGAAAGTGGTAAGCACACAGTGGTGATAGGATGCTGTACGAACATAGAAAAGACTGGAAAATTGGGAAAGGCTGCTTAAGAGATGTTGCTTGGGATAACCTGAAAATCAGGATTTGAAGGACAGTGCGATGGAAAGATCCTTGGAAAGAGGTCAAAGGTGCCAGTTTCTAGTAAGAACTCTGACCAAATCTGTGACTTGAAAGATGGTGGGAGAAGTATATATAAAGGGAAGAGACAGGAGGAGTAGATGCTATGAAAGAGAAGAATGCTGGGCACTAGGTGGAAAAGCCGAGAGCCCAGAGGAATGCAGCTATTGATTTTGAGTAGCTATGCCTGGGGAGCCACTTAACCTGGACTTCTTAAACTCGAGAGGCAGTGCTGACAATTTTAATATCCTTCCTGCACATGCTCCACTGCCTATAGACTTTTCAACTCCTTCCTAACAATTTCTGAAGGCAAAGGGTGATCTAATCCACTGATTTCCCAATGGATGATCCCAGGATCTCCTGCAACACAGTCAGCCATGGTCATTATTAAAGATTCAGAACCTTGGGTCTTACTCATTGTTGCTGAATCAGAATATCTGGGGCTGGAATCCAGAGATCTGTATTTTCACACCTTTTTTAGGTAATTCTTTTGCGCCAACTCATTCTGGTTCACCAACCCCAGTCTCCTTGCCATTCAGTGAAGCTAATACCCATGCTTGAAGCCCGAGACAAGAATACTGTGGTGACTAAAACCCCTGACTCTCAATTCCTCGTGGAGAGGGTTTTCTGCTTCATTGCATAATCTCCCATCTCTGATCCAATTTATTTGTGTTTAAATTTTAAGTTCATTTAGTGTTTCCAGAAATAACACAGAGAATTTATTATGTTAAGCTGTTAAGAAGCAAAGTAGGAATTTAAGTTGTGCATATTATAACACTTTGAACTTAATCTGTGAGCAAAAATATTCATGAAAAAATACTGAAAAGTACAGCCAAATGTTAGCCGTTTGTGCCTTCATGGGTGAGATTATTGTTCATTTTAGTCATCTTTCTCTTTTTACATAGTTTTCAGCCTCTAAAATAGGCACATATTTTATAGTGAAAAAACACAGTAATGTTATTTAACTTGACATAAAAATAAAATAGAAATGTTTAAAGCTATCAATGATCCACAGAGAACTTTCAAAGCCTCCGATAAATTGTATTCTCAGACATATATAACAATTTTGTTGGCTCTTGCCTCCCAGATGGCATGATATGCTCAATAATCTCTGATCCCATTTGATATGGGACAATGTCCTTTGATCATCTACCTGTGCCCTAGTTTTCCTGAAAAAATTAAGTCATCAGAAACTGACTCAGGCTACGAATGGTTTGGAAGATTTCGATTTGGGGGAGGGGTGAAAGGAAATCACAGGTGGTAACAATGTGTGATTTTTTTTTAAATAATATTATAGCATACATATTTCTTACATTACTAAATAGATTTTAGAAATATAACTGAACCAAAAGATTTCTGACACTATAATCATCATGGTATTAATCTGTTTTGTTTGGATTATGAATCTGCTTTGAATTCCCTAAAATATGCTTTGGTCTCATGACACATTTTTAAAGTTTTCTTTTGTTTTTAATTCACAGATAATAATTGTACACATTTATGGGGTACAATGGGGTATAATTTTGATATATTTATACATTGCATGATGATATAACATATCCATCACCTCAAACACTTGTCATTTCTTTGTGGTGAAAACACTCAAAATTCTCTCTTCTAGCTATTCCGAAATAAATAATACATTACTATTAACTGTAGTTAACAGTCACCCTACTGTGCAATAGAACATCAGAATTTATTTCTCCTATTTAACCGTACGTTTCTAACTGTTGACCAACATCCCTCCATCCCTCTTTCCTCACCCCTAAGTCTGGTGACCATTGTTGTACTCTCTGTTTCTATGAGGCTCTGCTTGCTATTTCCTCAGTTTCCCTCTCTAATTTCATTGTCTCATTATATAATTCGTCACACCTAGGGAAAGCAGTGATAAGATACAACAACACAAATTTCACTGAAGTTTAAGTGAGAAAACTTACTTTTAGTCCCTATAAAGATATTCCTCCAATGGAAGGTGATTCATATAAAGGAGTTTATGGCTAATAAATAATACCAACTTCTTAAATAGAAAATTTGTGATAACAGATGAATTTGACCAAATTTTTGTGAAAGTACCAATTTGAGTGCTCTTCTCACTTCCCTGTCCCACCTTACATGTAGTCTCTTCAGGTCCTCTATAATGCAGAGAAAATAAACATCCATCAGGGTGGAGAACCTTAGGAAAGTCTTATTGCCTTCAGCATTGCAATATTTCCAGATGAATCTGGAACTTTTAATGTTTGGGTATTGATAGATCACTTGATGATTTCCTTATTTCCTTCCTCAATAAGTCAGATGGAATCCAAAAGCTAAATAAATCCTAAATTTGGAGAAAGAGGAAGGCAAATTATTCTGAGATAAATGATATAGGTGGTAACTACCAGTAACAGATAAGAAAATGCCAGATGACAGAAGGCTCCGATAGTTCCCAATCCTGGAGACCAGAAATAAGGGCCCTGAGAAACCTGAGTCCAGTGTCCCTGCTCTTCCAGTAAGATGCTTATTATAGCTTCTGCAATTTCAGTTAAATCCCTCACAATAAAATTCCCTATGCAGTTTTTATAACAGAATTTCTTTTTTCTTTCCTTTAGTGACACATTGTCACCAAAATAGTTCATTTGCGCTTTAGAAAAGATAAAGCTGATTTGCAAGAGTGCAAAGTGGCTCTTTTCCTAACTCTGAGTTCAGTTATATCATATGTTATCTTGAAATCAGCCACGGTGAGAACACTTTAAACCACAGAAATCAACAATTACTACAAATCAGAATCCTCTCCCCCAGCTCCCAGCTGGGTTTCCTGACCAGACCACCACTGTTTGTAGAGCTCCATGTCTGACTAAGCATGGGCATAGGCTGGTAATCATGTCCGGGGAGCCTGGATCATAGCACAGATGTCCTCAATTGGCTCCCACTGACAGTGTGATCGAGAGTCTAGACACAACAGCATAGCAGCCTGCAAAGAAATAAGAAAGCCAAATTTCCCACTTTGGAAATTGCAAAGTGACCTAAAGTATAACTCAAAGAATACTCTCCTCCTCTCTTAATTCAAAGGAAGAAGCATACAAAGATGAAAAAGTATGAAGAGGAGGAGAAAATGAAGGAAGAAGTAGAAGAGAAGAGAAAAAAAGGAGGGATAAAATAAGGAGGATGAGGAAAGGGCTTGGCAAATATTCTGTTTTTTCCATAGTGAACAAAATGCATGTCCATTATTCATTCTTTACTTCAGAGGCACTTTTACTGTGGATTTTATTTTTCCTTTTCTTCTTTTTTATACCAGTGTTAGAGTACCCTGCAGCATGCATGAGTATTCGGGACCACTCTTTGCTTCTACACCTCAAAAAGCCAAGACTGTCCATTCCCAGGAGGGCCCTAAACCCAATCAATGATCTGTAATAAAATGCTCTGAGACTCAAGGGACACAAATTAGGGATTCTCAGATGCAAAAAAAACCATCCATAGACAAAATAAGGTAAGGCGAAATAGACTGAACTTGAATTATTGCTTTTGGAGAAAGCCAAGAGTTTAGATCAGACTCATTAAGGAGCTGCTTTTCAAAATGTTACATTCCTTATGAAATTGCTAATTTGGCTCTAATTTCTCAAAGACCCTTAGATATAGTTCATTTCTGTTTAGTGCTTGTCAAATACTCATATCCTTTTAAATATACTGTATTGAGACTTTTTGGATATCAGAAACATAGCCAAATGAGATATCAAAATTTCTCTCAGGCAGTTCAGATTAGATGGTATCATAAATTGTATCAATAGCACAGCACGTACTCTGCAGTCTGAAGATACAGCACGATTTCTGTAAGTCCATGTATACTTTGGTGTGTTGTAGGCGTCCCCATGAATCATAACAATAAGAAAGTGAAGCTGAAATACAGGTTCTATAATTTGCAGTTTGCTTCATATTTCAGATGCATTTCTGCTTTGACATTATATTCAGACAAGCAGCAATAAGTAATTCTCAGTGATCCTCAGAAATACCACAGAAATTTTTCTAATAAAAAGCAGAATCAAAAACCGTAAAATGGAAGTCTCCAGTCAGGCAGGGATTTTAGTCTATTTTATTTACTAATATATCCCTAGTGTTTAGGACAGTGCCAGGGAGAGTAGGTACTAAATAAATATTTGTTGACTGAATGACTAAATAAATGAATAGAAACTTCAGATTAGTAACCCTTACTATTTTTCTATAGGTTGCATTGCAGTTTGATTGAACCCACCATGATTGCATTTTTTTAAAAAAAGAAACTTTTTATTGATATGCAATTTTTAAATCAGATTATGTGGTTTTTTGCTGTTGAGTTTTTTTTTGTTGTTGTTGTTGTTTTTTTTTTTGAGACAGAGTCTCTCTCTCTTGCCTGGGGCGAGTGCCATGGTGTCAGCCTAGCTCACAGCAACCTCAGACCCCTGGGCTCAAGCAATCCTACTGTTTCAGCCTCCCAAGTAGCTGGGACTACAGGCATGAGCCACCATGCCCGGCTAATTTTTTCTATATATATTTTTAGCTGTCCAATTAATTTCTTTCTATTTTTTTAGTAAAGACGGGGTCTCGCTCTTGCTCAGGCTGGTCTTGAACTCCTGAGCTCAGAATGATCCGCCCACCTCGGCCTCCCAGAGTGCTAGGATTACAGGCGTGAGCCACCACGCCCGGCCTTTTTTTTTTTTCTTGATACCAATGAG
>CAUYSK010110296.1:0-61620 GCA_963575035.1 Avahi laniger
GCTCCTTGGCCCATGGTGGCCTCTTCTAGCCACAACCCCTCCCCAGATTTCTTACCCACAGAAACCCTAAGTAAATATTGGTTGTTTTATACCAATAAGTTTTAGGATAATCTGATATGCAGCAGAAGACACTAATACAGCATGTGTATAACTATCCATGCAGCAAATGTATATATAAAAAGGCCTGAAAGGACCCATAGCAAAATTTTCAGGAAAGTCGTCTGCAGGACCAAAAAGGCTTGTGATCAATTTTTTATGTCCTCGGTTTATTTTCTTATATATTACCTATTTTTCTAATTTTTCCACAATGGGAATTTTTTAATAATACATTTAGTACAAAGAAAACATTATTTTAAAATAATGCCCATGCAATATTCCTGCCCAATAGTTCATGGCTGTCCAAATCCGTGAGCGGGCTGAGCCAGCTTATAAAGCTGGACACTTTCCCCAGACCCCCAAAGTATGTTCCCACCTCCCCGCGTATGTGCTGTCCCCGTGCCACTTAGCACGCTTATTGCAGTGGACGGCTCACAGGCAGAACAGGAAACGGAAGAAACTCAGACTCAGGATTCAAGATTCAAATCTGACTTCTGCTAATAAGCTGAGTGATGTGAGTGGTTACTTAGTCTTGGAGCCTCAGTTTCCTCAGCAGGGACCTGAGGATAATATCGCCTGTGCTCCAGGCCTGTGAAGGATCAGTAAGATATCTTACGTGACAGCGTTCCGCACCGCTCCTTCCGAGAGGAAGCTCTGAACCTTGGATCGTGACAGAAAAGCCCAATTCGTATCCATTACTTACTTCACAGCCTAACTTCAAAAATATTTCTTCCTCCCTGCTCCCACGTATCTTTTCTTAGATTATTTCTATACTTTTGTAGACTCATCTTGTCTCCCCAGCTTGTTAATTATCCTAAGAGGTGGTGGGAGGGGGTGTCACACCCTCCTCCTCCTCCTTGGTGTTTCCCACCACAGGGTGTTGGACAGCTCTGCCCAGAGATTGCCTGACAAAGGCTCAGAGTTGCTAATGAGAGCTCGACAAGGGCTTGTGCTCAGTCCTTGTTCAAATCTGGAACTTACTTCCTAGGCTGCAAGAACAGACAAGGATTTTTTACGAAGGCGGGGGTGGGGTGGGGTGCGGGGCCTGAGGGTGGGGCAGGGAGCAACTTACCTTTACACTGCAAACCCTGCCGCAAGAGGCCCCAGAGCAAGGACCCACAGTGGTCGCAGAAGGTGGGGACCTTGTAGTTGTGGATACCGAACTTGTGGGGCATGTTGACGCTGAACCGCTGGGAGCCCACCTGCAGGAATGGCAAGACACAGGGTCACCGCCGAGCTCCTTTCTGCCCTGGAGTTCTCGTCACCAGACTCTTACAGAACTTCTCTCCCGGATAGCATGTGTCATTGTAGGTGGCAGGCCCTACCTTGGCTCTGAAAGCTTCCCTGAGAAATAAGGCAAAGAGAGCCTCCACCCTGGCCCGGCCGTCACTCCTGGTGCCCCGTCGGACCCTGCCAGTCCAGGCCTGCCCCCCACCTCAGTCGCCCCACGCCAGGACTTCAGGCCCCTAAACAATCACAGCACACAGCCCTCGATTTGCACCTCACACGTGGGCTACTCGTGAGACGTCACCATGGGCCTCCAGTGCTGCTTTGTACGTGGAAGCCCCGCCCAGGCAAAGGGTCTTCCGGCAGCTCAACGGTGGACACGGGATTGGGCACAGCAGCATGTGAACTCAGCACGGCTGTGGAAATCGTGGGTCATCCGTTAGGACGAATAATAATTAGGATAAAGACAGGCAAACACAGAGTGGTGACACTAAGGACGCTAACCTGTCGGTGCTGATCACACGCCAGGCACCATTGTCTCCGTTAGACCTCACCACCCCTCCACGGGGCAGGCCCCTGGTTACCCTGAGCTCACAAACAAGGGAAGGAGACAGGCTGGGATTGAGAAACATGCCTACAAACCGACGAGAGGCAAAGACAGGCTTCCATCCCGAGTGTGGACTCATTCAGACCAGGCTGTCACCCACTACGCTGCCTCTTGCTGAGTACTAAAAGGGGTACAGAGAAGGTGGCAAGATGGAAGCGGAGGGAGGTGGCAACAGGAGTCCGGGTGTGGGACCCATGGATCTGGGGCTGCCACAAACCACCGGAGGTCTCAGGTAGGCTTCTTGACTTCTTGGGGCCTTGGATTTCTCATCTGGCAAATGAGGATGGCCCCAGCCCCATGTCACAGGTTCGTGGGGTTAGTGAGACGGAGGGTGGAAGAGGCGGGAAACATGAAGCGCTCCACAGAAGCAAGGGGTCTGCAGCATGGGCCACCTCCCTGGGCTGTCTTTGCCCTTCCACAGAGCTGCCCTCTGCCTGTGTCTCCAGCGGAACAGACGCACCACCGGGACCCTCTGTGCAGGCAGGAGACACCTGTGGGCAGGGAAGGATGTTGCGCTCGCTGCTGTGAGAGTCAGGACGTGGTCAGCACGCAACAAGGCAACTGGACCTTGGCTCCCTGGTGAGTGAAAGGCTCCCACTGTGGAGAGTAAAGGCGGGGGAGGCGAAGGCCAGACAGGGGCCCGGGCTCGAAGGCAAGCACAAAGGCACAGCTGCCCATGTGCTCTGTGCTACCCGACCTCACACCGCATTCCCCATCGCCCAGCTCCAAGGAATGGCTGGTCCTTCCACTGGCCTAATATTTTACTGATCCCTGCTTTAGATGCATGAGCTACCAACTAGGGTCTTGCTTGGGTCCAGGATTCCCAGGTTTTATTGAAAGAATCATATTCACTCCTGCTTAAATTCATGGATTGGGTGTGCCTATTTGTGAATACAGACACGTCAACTTTGTAACTGCCTGCCTCACTGTTGAGGATGTATGAGATCACTGTGCCTGCCTGGTTCCTGCTAATCCCAAAGACACGGCAGATCTCTGAAAATAGAGTCCTGTTCTCCCAGGAATAGCCCCAGAGAGAGAGGAATGACAGACTAAGGTGGGAAGGTAGGAAAGCTGTCCCAGGTGACTGGGAGATTCAGCGTGGGGGTGGACAGCGCTGTGTGGCCCTCAGGTGGGACCACTAAAAACTCTACGGTATCAGAACAGTGGGAGGAGATGAAGGACACACACACGAGCACACCACGGAGTCAGACAGACTGAGAAGCAAATCCAAAGACTGAACAGGCACCAGTCGAAAGCGCACACGTACTCCTGCTGGGGGAGACAGAAAAACAAAGGGGTGAGCAAGACTCAGAACACAGATCAGAAAGACAGAACTGTGAGATAAAAAAAGAGAAAAGAGGAGACAGGGCATTCCTTGGTTACCACAGCTGGAAGTGCAGGGAGGGTACGAGTCCTCGGCTAACACAGACAAGACAGGGGAGCTCACCAGCTGTGTGCTCCTGGTGCAAAATATTTAAGGAGCCCGTCCTCGGAGCACCTTCGATAGGGAGGAAGGCATTAGAATCGTGGCGTTTAGGGATACCCGTATTTGCGGTATGTGTGTACGTATGATGTGTGTGCACACGGATCACACTAAAGGTGGTTATACTAAAGCATGAATTCCAAGTTTGGTCTCCAGCAGATGGCCAGATGTGCTGTCACTGACAGAGACTGGCTTCGGGAGGCATGAGATGGTGGCAGGGAGAACCAGGACAGGTCATCAACCCTGCCCAGCTAGGAAACCTGAAGCCTTCCTTCCTCAATCCCTGGCAATTTGTCCCTTGGGATACATGCCAAATTGGGGACACACCTCACTGGAGACTTCTTTTCACTGCTCAATATGCCAGGAGAGACAGTCAGAAGAACTAGCTCACAGACGAAGCTGGGTCTGGCATTTCCGATCTCAACTCTCTAACCTGAATGGCATGGACTCTTATGGACTTTTCCCTCCAAGGAAGTGCAAAGAGCTTTAGAAACCTGCAGAGGCTCACAGGGGATGAGGCCTATGAGATCCTTGAGGGTAGGACTCCTGTACTCCTTTGTTTCCATGGGACACGGCACAGTGCCTGCCATACAGGACATGCCCAACAAACGTTCACTGCAACAGCCTCAGGCAGGCCGACAGCAAGCAGGCTGTCTTTTTCTTCCCCTTACTTAGGAAAGTAACGAGGGTAACAGTGTACTTGGGGCCAGGGGCCCAGACCAGGAGTCAGGAAACTCGCGTGCTGACTTGCAGTGGTCAGCATGACAGGAGAACCCTGTGAAGACTTTGGCACTCCAGGTTCAGTCCAAGCCTGTCCCTCACCGCTTTCCAGACAGGGTGTGAAAGTAAAAGGAGACAGAGGATGGGAAATGCCTCAGATACCGAGATGCTGTTTGGCCGAATTATTAAGTAACTCCTGTTGGAAGCCAAATTGCAGATGTTCCACATCATAAACCAAGCTGATTATAAACCTACCCAGGGCCTCTCTCTCTGATCCCCAACTCTAACAGCCTGTGATGATACAGTATTATTTCACCTAGAATTGGAAGCATGCCTTTGAAATCAACTGTTCTGAGCACAGAGCAACTATACCCACATTCTCACTTGTCATCTTCGTCAAAAGGTTTTCAATCTACCAGTGGTACCCCATCATCCTCCAAACCACCCAGTTAGGAGAAACCTAGCTTTGCTGCTGAATTTTCTTGCTTCCGTATCCCAGCAACATCCTTAGTAGCCCATGTGACAATAGTTCCTGAGATTAAGAGGCAACACAGCGCAGCAGTCAAGGGCTCAGACCCCAGGACAGACCACCCAGGTTTGAACGTGGCTCTTAAGCATGTGATTTGGGGCGAGTTAATTTGACCTCTCTGTTTTAAAATGAGAGTAACATCTACCACACTGAGGTTGTTATGGGATTAAATAATATATGTTAAAGTGCTTAAATCAGGGCACGAAACTATTATTGCGGTTATTTCCTCCTCCTAAGTACTCCTTGGACTTGCTCATTCCACTCCATTTCCCCATCAGCTCATTAAAGATGAGGTTCCTCCTTGTGTGTCATTTCTGTCACTGTTTATCACCTGCGTGGAGCCAGTGACACATCAGTTAGCCACTTCGGTGTTCCGATGAGATAATGAAATAAAAGACTTCACATTTTCCTTGTGGGCGAGAGCTCTGGGATCACATGTCCACAGGGACAAAACTGACTCGGAGCAGCGCTCATCCCACAGACTCTGCCTCCTGCCAGGAGACCGTGGACAGCTCCCTTTGGTTTTGATCAACACGATGAAGAAAGTGGCAGGGTCTCAGAGAGAGGTGGTTTCCTCGGGGACCACGGAGCAGGCAGTGAAGGGAGGAGCTGGCAGTGCGGAAGCCCAGTGCCCTCACGTCACAAACTCTTACCTGGTCGGGAGTCTCCTGTCTCTTTAATCCAGCGCACTTGGTGATTATGAGCTCGTGACACCGCTTGTGGACCACGCAGGTGCAGACTGCAAACGGCAAAGATGGGACGGCTGAGTGACAAGGGGAGAAGGGAGTATCTGTCCCAGGGTCCAAACAGGTCTCGGGGGAGGGACGAGGGGAGCCACGCCCCTTCTGCCACTGAGCCTTAATACCCTCCCTAAAGCCTGTTATGCAGTTATTTCAAAACACTCTGCCCCCAGAGCCATGAGGATGTCTTAAATGCTCTGGAGAGCAATGACGCATTTATAGTCAAAGGCATCGGCAGGTTTCCCTAGTTCAGGGAGTACTGATCAGTTTTCTCACTTCCATATGCCAAGGTCAGGGAACAACTTCCTTGCCAGCCTTTCCATGGAACACTGTCTATTAAAGGTATAGTTTTCCGTGCTCCAGTCTGGGTCACGCCAGGGTGGCTGATGTGATATAGGGAGAACTGCAGCAGGTGGCACACAAGTTCTCAGGCTTTTTTATCTGGTTGAGCCCTGACATGGCAAACTTCAAAGTTCCTGCTGCATTTAAAATGTCTACGAGGAGCACCCTGTAGCTCTGTCTCCAGTGACACGGGGCAGCACAGGCGATAGGTGGCCAAGAGGTAACTAACTGTTTGTACACACGTTGTCCGAGAGACACAGCAACCTCCAACAGAACCTGCCCCAGTTCCCCCAAGGGTAAGACGCAAATTAAACAGCACCGGGCAAAGAGATGGACTGACGTTCTTACTCTAACCGCAAAGAAACCTCAACACGACCACACCATATTTCCACCCTCCAATTCCGTACTTAACCTTGCATTTGTAGTCAACTAACCGGAAAACAAAATAATCTTCAATACCTTCAAGGGAGCTTTAAGTTTTTAAGAGCTAATGATTCTACAGAAGAGACAAAAAAGTGATCAGCAAGGAGCATTCAGTGGTACTGAATTAAACAAGTAGGGAAGGGAGCTGCCAGCCAGGGTACACAGCCTGGCTCAGGACACGACAGGACTTTCAGGCAGCCTCTAGGTGAAGCAGGACGTCTCACCGGGAAAGATGAAAGTGCTCTCTCTCCAGCTGGTACTCAAAGGCTGGGTGGACTGGGGGCTTGCTGAGACCACAGGGACACCTGGAGATGGGTAGCACCTGCAAGGTGCCTCCCATATACCTACTCCCATTCATGCACGTGAGAGTAACAGCCAAGCAGGGACAAAGAAAGCAGGGTGCTGCCACTCCGAGATGAAGCACATGCACACGAACTGTAGAGAGCCTCTAAATGTGATGAAACCCAGCACATGCTCCCTACAAGCGTTACTGAGCTGGATCTAACCATGGGCCTCCAAAGATTTAGTTCATAAAATACCTCTTACCTTGACACTGGTATCCCTGCTTTCCTATGACACCCCTGAAAAGAAGATACAATGTTTTAAAAAAGTAAAATTTTACCAGGTCAAAAAATAAACACGCAAAGCCATGCAATTCTGGCCACTACCCACATCACACCAAGGGCATGGAGTCCACAGGGCAGTGTGATCTTATTTCTACTTGCAGGGTGCCTTAAAATGCCTCCTTCTAGAAGGCCACAAGAGGGCATCCCTGGCACTTGGAGAGGGTGAAGGTTTGGCCAGTGTCAGAGCTTGGTTTCCTGTACAGATAACCACTCCAGCGGGGTCAGCAGTGTTCTGGAAAGCCACGACCCTGCTTCCTCTCGGCAGGCCTTGACCAGTAAAACACTCCTTCCTCATGGATAGAATGGGCATTCGTTGCCTCCCAGCACTGGGACATGCTCCGCGGGCTCTCGAGCTCTCCAGCTGTGGAGGGGAGCTGTGGCTGGCAGGTGTGCTCCCTGGGCATTCTAGAGATCACCAAGGGATCTGGGCCAGTCTTAACCAGGACTCAGGGTCCAATCAACCCCTTGGGTGAGGCCAACATTAGAAGTTCCTTTCATGGCCAGAGTAGGGTCCCCAGAGCAAGGCTGAATGGCAACATGGACACAGATCAAACCAGCCTGGCCTCACCCTGTCCTCAGTGTACCAACACCGTCTTGTCAGGAAGCTCCCTGCAGTTCCCAGCCCAGCAGGAGGAACCAGAAGTCATTCAGGCTATGCCCCAGGGAACCTAGAGCTCAGCAGTGCTTGCCATGGGCTTAGAGGAGGCCTGGATCCACGTAAGACCAATCACTCAATTCACGACCAAAATACAGAACGTGGAGGTCTGAAGGCTAAGTCCTCCCTGGGAATTAAAACTGTCTGTGGCTGGAACAGGGCATTATTTCTGCTTCAGTTGGGCTGAGTTTGCTCTGAGCAGTGTCGTCTCAGATGTCCATGCCAACCTCGGTGACTTGTTCTGTAATACCATGAGGATAAGACAAGAAACTCTTAGCTACCTCAGGAGGCACTCAGAGGCCAAGTCAAATGTCCCCTGGCTGTGTTCACACTAAAATCTGGCCTCACTCACTCTCCGCTGTTGGATCTGTGTGTGTGGGCAGCCTCTATGTCAGCTCCAAGGAGCTCAGAGAGCTTGCCAGACAGGCTAGGGGGACACAGGGAAAGTGTGACAGTTAGAGTCAGGCTAACTGGGGGTGGAATCGTGACACTCCGATGCTTCCTAGCTAGAGGACATCAGGCTAGATTCATTTTCATTTCTGAGCTTTGGTGCTGTTAGAGGAATGGTTCCTAGTTCATAGAATAGCAGGAAGATTTAATTAGATACTTCCAGTGCCTAAGATAGAATCTGGCATATGGAAGATGTTCATTAAAAGTCCTCCTGCAACCCCAAGACTAGTGCTCCATATCCTTCTCTACCTCCCAGAAGGCCTACTATCTACCCTCTCTGCCTAGCAAAATCCTAGTCATCATGAAAGGAGAAGTGCCACCTCCTCCAGGAAGCCTTCCCTGACCACTCCAGCCAACACTGTTTTCTCACTCCTGCGAGATTTCAACATCCTAGTGGAAACACTGTTAGAACAGCTATTAAGAATTGCTTTGTATTACAGATATTGGCAATTGAATATTTTTAACTTCATTATGAAAAAATTCAAATGTATAAAAGTAGAGTGACAAATATAATAGATCCTCACGTACCCATCACCCAACTCCAACAATTTCAAATACATGGCCCGTAGCCCCTCTCCCCTCCTTCCAGAATTGGTTTTTAGATAAATCTCAGTGTATCATTTCACTTGTAAATAATTCAGCTTGTCTAAAAGATACGGATTCTTTTTACAAAGCAAAATCACAATATAATTATTGGTTATAAAATCTTAACTCCTTTGATATATAACTCTAGGTATAAAGTCACTAAGAACCATCATTTCTTCTTTCCATTTATTCCCCTACCCCATGCACCAAACCCACGCTTAGTGCCCGTCCCCGAGAAAAGTCTTCTGTAATCAGATAAAGAAGAAATAAAGCACATTAAGTACTTTTTACATGAAGTCCATAACCTCTCCCACCTCGTCCCTGGCTTCTTGCCAAGAGAAGCCGTAACTCGAGGTTCCCGGGAGAGAGGGGCTTACCAGATGAAATCTCTGCAGTGGGAACAGTAGGTGGGCTGCCGAAGATAGGTGGCCATGAACTTGTGGCCATTGACCTGGTGGACCCTGCGCCTGACGGCCCCCTGCCGCTTCCTCGGCCGCATGCGTTCCCGGAACACGCGCTCTTCATTGTCTTTGGGGGCTGGGGAAGGACGAGAGCAGAGAAAAGGACAGAGTCTGGTTAGTGCACCTTCAAGATGACCTCCTGCCGGAGACTGACTTTATCCTCGCGTGGGTGGTAGGTGGCCTTCCCTTGGGGAGGGATTCGAGGGTCCAAGGAGTCTCACTGCTCAGCTGCAGTGCGTGAGCACACACAGGGCGGGAAGACCCAGACCATGCACGTTCCTGCTGCATCCAAGCCGCCCCCTCGGAGTCCATCCCAGTCCGAATCCTGCTCCCACGGCAGCTGCCCCACTCCACCCCCTGCCCACCTGCTGCACGTTTCGAGGGCCCTGGGGTCAAAAGGCTCAAGGTTTAAATCTTAGTGCAATTTCTGAGCAGAATGACCCTGGACAGACAGCATTTCCTCGCCCTGAGCATCTGAGTGCAGCCTCCTCTGTAGATGGGGTCGCAGGGCCAGCCACACGGGAGGCTGAGAGGAGCCGGTGCGGCGAACCCCCACACTCCAAGCCCCCTGGCTCAGAGAAGCAGCTGCCTAATAAAACTGACTTCTGCCGTCTCCCGCTTACCCAGACTAGGACAACCAAGAACTTTTCTCCAGAGGTGAAAAGGCGAGGGCAACGTAACACTGAGAAAGCAGAGGGTTTCCTGAAGACTCAAGAGCTACCACCGTGGGCTTTAAGATGCCAGTGGAACCTAAAGGACCTTCCTTATTTCTTCCTTCTCTCCACCTCGGGGCACCTTGCGAGGGGACTAATAGATGATAGCAAGACTAATAACGATGATCAGTGATCATTGTGAATGTTTGTGTTTCCCCCGCCCCCTCTGAATTCATGTGTGTGAAGCTCAAAACATGATGGTATTGGGAGGCAATTAGGTTTAGATGAGGACATGAGGGTGGGCCCCCATGATGGGGTTAGTGTCCTTATAAGGAGGGAAAAGAACCTCACTGAGCTAGCTCTCCACACACAGCAAAAAAGTTCACAAGCCAGGAAGAGGGCCCTTGCCAGAACCCAACCATGCCGGCACCCTGATCTTGGACTTCTAGCCTCCACAACCACAAGAAATGAATGTCTGTGGTTTAAGCCACCCAGTCTTGGGAAATTTGTTATGGCAGCTGGAGCTGAGATGATGATAATGGCTAATGTTTACCGTGGGCTTACACCGTGGCGAGTGCCATGCTAAGTGTGTTATGAGTAACTCACTGAATCCTCACAACAACCGTACTTGAAGGGTACTGCTTTTATCCCCATTTTACAGGCGTGCAAAGTGAGGAATAGAGAGGTTAGGTAACCTACTCCTGTTAATTCGGCTATTAAGTGATGGAGCCCAGATTTTAACCCAGAGAGTCGGGGAGAGGCCAGTGTTCCACTGTGTACACGCTGCCCTGCCCACGCTCCCTTCAGCAAGTCCCCGAAGCCTGCATCACGAAAGAGTCATCTCCTTGTGGCTTCCGAGGGCAGAGCTGGCTCTGGGTCCCCCTGCCAGGCTCCTAGCACCTTCACGCAGGCCACAGAAAGTCCTCCTCCGCAGCGCAGCTTCACATGCACTGGACGGCCCCACGTCCCCAAAGACCTCCTGCACCAGCCAGGGCCCGACCTCTTCAGGGCAAGCAGCTCTGCTCCCTCCTGGGCCTCTCTGAATGTAAGGTTCCCTGCAGGGGGAATATGGGGTGTGACCAAATAGCTGACTAATCCAAGGGCACCTTGTCATCTAGAAAGGGTAGGGCAGAGGACAGTGAGACTGGAGGAGGAAAAGGGCAAGAAGGGGACCAAATGCCAAGCGTGTGCATTTAGGAGAAGCAGCCTCCGAGCACACAGGGAGCTGTTTACTGGGTGTGTGCCCTCAGCTCCCCGGCAGCATCCCCAGCAGACTCCGCTGGCCCAGATGGGGGTCTGCTTCCTGGCCCCCAGCCTGCCTGGGTTTCCTTTTTAACTCGTGCTTATTCCTTCAAAAAGTGTCTGATTCTGACCACCTTCTGGGCATGGAAATCCCACCACCTCCTACTTCTACCCTGCCACAACCTGGGGGCCTTGAGCTGCTGACCCGATTCTCACAGGAAGACCTCAGTTTAATATGGAGATATCTATGCACACGCACATGTACACCCCCCTGCAGAAACATGGCGGTTATCATTTGGTTCTCCAAGTACAGGTGATTTTTATTTCTACTTTGTATTTTCATTCCATTTAGAATATTCTACTATTTTTATAAGCAGAACAAAAATGCAATAACTAAAACCCCAGATCTGTTCAGCAGCCCTTACTTGCTATAAACCTATCTACAAAAATCTAATCCAAAAACGTCAGCCCTGGGACACGCAGGGAGGGGAGGCAAATTCTCTTGAGCCTTTCACAGAAGGATTCACCACGGAATGCACTTAAGCAGGAAGCCAGTCGCCTAATGCCTTTAAGATGCGATTTGATTCACAAATCTCTCAAATGTACTAGTCGTTTTCATCCTGGAAAATTTTATTTTCAGTTAAAAGGGTGATGAGTCCAATGTAATTTTCTCAGAGGCACACTGCCGTGATGGTGGTTAAAGTTCTCCCTCCGAACCTTGTTTCTCAACTTTTTACAAAAATGAATGATGAAAAATGTTCTAAACTGTGTTTACATTGATTTAACGGAGCCATGTGGCAAGCAATTCAACTGCATTTATTTTTAAAGCCCTCTTGGTGGGTGCGCTGATACCTGGAGGGAAGCTGTTGAAGGCTGAGGGGTGGGGGAGGGGAGGGCCTCAGGTGCAGCGCGGGAGGCAGGCAGCCAAGGACAACTCCTGTTATGTCAGGGTCTGAGCTCAACTTTCCCAGAGGTTTCTGTTACTCCTCTCCAAGAGCGCGGCTGCACTACCTTTGAATTCAGATTTTATGTCACAGATCTGGGGGAAGAGAGGCTACGGGAGGAGAGGAACACAGGTAAACTTCAAGCTCCAAGTGACGCCCTTGTGTGAAACCACTCAGCAGGCAACAGGAGAAGGGGGTTGGAGTCGGTGGCTGGTGTGAACACCGCCAATTCCACATTCTTCTGTACAGGGAAGCCAAAGGTCAGCCTACAGTGTCCTTAGCCCTGTGGCCCCCAAGCAGAGAAGGAAGCCGGCCACAGGGTTTCCTCAGCCCCCAAGAACCTCCCTGCCAGGGCCTCGAGTCCACCGCTAGGAATGGAGCCCTTCGGCATCTCCCACTGCTGTGGAGGGGCTCTTCCAAAATGCAGTTCCTATGTATGTGTAGATTTATTTCTGGGCTATTGCACTCCATTGGTCTATATGTCTGTTTTGATGCCAGTATCACACTATTTTGATTACTGGAGCTTTGTAATATATTTTGAAATCCAGAAGTGTGATGCTTCCAGCTTTGTTCTTCTTGCTCAAAATTGCTTTGGCTATTCAGTCTTTTGTGGTTCCATAAGACTTTTAAGATGATTTTTTCTGTTTCTGTAAAAAAACACTTGCCTTTCAGATTTTGATAGGAATTACATTAAATTTGTAGAGCTCTTTGGGAACTATGGACATTTTAACAACATTAATTTTTCCAAATCATAAAGAATCAATGGATCTTCAATAAGGGTGCCAGGAAGACACAATGGAGAAATAAATGGTGCTGGGAAAACGGGATATTCATGTGCAAAAGAATGAAATTGGACCCTTATACCATACATAAAAATCAACTCAAAATGGATTAAAGACTTATATAAAGACCTGGAACCATAAAGCTCCTAGAGGAAAACATAGGGGAAAAGCTTCTTGACGTTGATCTTGGCAATGACTTCTTGGACATGATACCAAAAAGACAGGCAACAAAAGGAAAAATAAACAAGTTGGATTACAAACAAAAAAATTTCTGCACAACAAAGGAAACAATGAGAAGAATGAAAAGGCAACCTACAGAATTGAAGGAAATATTGGAAATATCTTGTTAATAAAATAATGGAAGAAACCATATACCTGTTAAGGGTTAATATCCAAAATATATAAGAAACTAACACAATTCAATAGCAAAAGACAAATAATCCAATTTAAAAACAGGCAAAGGAACTGAATAGATATTTCTCTAAAGACAACATACAAATGGCCAAAAGGTATATGAAAAGATATTCAACATCACTAATTATCAGAGAAATGCAAGTCAAAACTATAATGAGATATCACTTCACACCTGTCAGGATGGCTATTATCCAAAAAAGTAAAAAAAAAAAAAAAAAAAAAAAATACCCAAAAGACAACAAGTGTTGACAAGGAGGTGGAGAAAATGAAACCCTTGTTCACTGTTGGTGGGAACGTGAACTTCTATAGTCACCATGGAAAACAGTATGGAGGCTCAAGAACTGCCCTATCATCCAGCAATCCTTTGGATGGATGTACATCCAAAGGAATTAAAATCAGGTCCTCAGAGAGATATCTATACTCCCATGTTCACTGCAGCATTATTCACAAAAGCTAAGACATGAAGCAAACTAAATACCCACTTATGAATGGATAAGGAAAATGTGGTATATGTATACAATGGACTAGTATTCGGTCATAAAAAAGGAAATCTTGCCATTTGGGATAAGATGCATGAATTGGGGGGATATTATGCTAAGTGGAATCAGCCAATCTGAGGACAAAGACTACATGATATCACCTAGAAGCAGCAGCTAAAATCGCTGAACTCAAAGAAGCAGAGTGTAGAATGGCAGTTGCTGGGGGTTAGTTAGCAGGGGACTCAGGGAGGTGGTTAGTCAAAGGGTACTGAGTGTCAGTTAAGCAAGATGAGTAAGCCCTAGAGATCTACTGTGCAGCATGGTGCCTATTGTACTGTATACTTAAAATTCTGTATTGTATACTTAAAATTCTGTACTGTATACTTAAAATTCTGCTAAGAGGGTAGATCTTATGTTAAATGTTATCACAAAAATAAATAAAAATAAAACGCAGCCTTCATGGTAGAGGGAATACATCGTGTGTGTATGGTGAGAGAACATGTATATAAATGTGTATATATGTGCGTGTATGTATATTATATATTAAATATGTATAATTTATAGAACATGTTGACCCATAATAGCATGTTATATATAATATACACAGTTTTGTTGAACCATTTGGAAGTATCAGACATAGTAACACTTCACCCCTGAATACTTCAGCCTTTATCTCCTAAGAACAAAGACATCCTCCTATACGATCACACTATCAGAGTCAAGAAATTTAACATGCTACAACATTATATAACATGTTGTTCATATTTAAATTTCCTCAATTGATCCCCAAATGTCCTTCATAGTTTTGTTTTTTAATTTTAATCCAGGAGCTAGCCAGAATTTATGCACTGCATTTAGTCGCCATATCTCTTTATTTTCCTTACTTTAGAACAGTTTTCTTTACTTTTTTTCCTTTTATGATACATTATGGAGAGTCCAGGATGTCAATTTTATGGAATGTTTTGCCATCTGCATTTATCTGATTGTTTCCTTACAATTAGTTTCTGATTAAATAGCAAAACCAAAGTTCTGTGTATCTACAAATTCAAATATCTCCATCAAGATCCCTATAAACAACTGTTTAAATGACATGAACATAAAAATTTATGGAAGAAATATAAAATATACACTCTTATTAGGAATTTTAAAAATGCAAAGTAGAACAGTCTTGACATACTACTGACATATCATTTAATACCTAATTAAAATAACAAATTTGTTTTAAAGTGATATTATTCATGATTGGCAAGGCTACCATGAAACTGATTTATTCATTCACGCTATAGGCAATGCCAGTTGACACAACGTTCTCAGAAAGTAGTTTTACAATACACAGCAACCACCACAAAGATTCACATCTTTTGAACTGGCAATTCCTTAGGAATTAACTTTAAGTCGATAATTAAACAGAAACTAAAAGCTATACTTACAGATGTTCCCTTTGCATGTCTGTATTAGCCAAACAGAAATGATTATCTAACATTAGGAGAATGGCCTAATGAATTAAATCACATCTACAGCACTTTAAAAGTGATGAGGAAAGATCATAGAAACATAAGGAAATGCGATGCAGTACCGTAAAAACAGACTGTACAATAATGTGACCCTATTTAAAGCATAATTGCAGTTTGTAAGTAACGTAAGATTTATGCTCCCCTAGGATAATGGGATTATGTATTTTGATATTTGAAAAAATGTTCTCTAATGCTCTTTGATGACTTTTTAAAGCTTTTGCTCTGCCCAGGGCGTTTGGTAATGAGCGGCTCTCTCGCGCTGCGGGAGTGAGGGCTCCTTGCCACAGACAGGAAGAGAGGGCACCGGAGGCTGCCTTAGAGAGCAGGAGACACAGGACAGACTTCGCCAGCTTCCCAGTCGCCTGTGGTTCTGAACTGGTAACTCTGGCTGGGCCCACTGCACAGCAGAAGTTATTAGACCCATCCCACAACATCTCTGGACCACTCTGAAGGACGCTCATTGCTGTCACTGGACGCACTCAGCCATGCTCGTCTGGCGTGGCTCTTCATGTGCCGTGACCTCCGAGGCAACACCAAGGCTGGCTGACCTCCCAGAGGGCCCACTTGCATCTTTGGAGATGGCTTATTTTATGGCTGCATCTGCCACACTGCAGAAGGGGTGACCCTGAGTCAGGGAATGGCCAAGACAAAGCTGGATAACTTTTCTGAAACTTTCCATGGAAATGGAGATCTTGGCTGTTCAGATACAACAAGAATTCACAAAGGCATAAAGCCAGGCAGGGATACCCTCTGAAGCAGCTTCAAGATCCACGGTCTTATCCCTTGGGGTGGGGAGGAAGATTTCTCAGTCTAGACTGGAAGAACACCCAGAGGAACAGGGAGAGGTAGACCCTGGCACCAAACCACACGCCTCCTCTGCTGGACAATGTGGTCACTGAAGGTTTCACTGCTCTGCCGTCATCTCCCTCGCTGGCCACCTCTCCTCCTGCACAAGAAGGGAGTAGACAGAACTGCACGCTGCCCTCACATGAGGTCACGGGCACCCTCAACCTCAGCGTTCTTGGGGTGACGTTCAGTTTAAGAGTATCTAGCAGGCAATTTCAGATAGACCTAGACTTGTGAACTCCTGGACGCCAGTACTTCCCTCCAGGGTGTGTGTAGCAAAGACTGCCAAACTCAAGGGTCTATCTACCTTGCCCGGACCAGACACAACGATAGCCAATATGCATGACTGGCACCTCTGGGCACCACTGCCATTCCTGCCTTTGTGTTCAGCGCATACTGGGTCTATCCACAAGCAGGTGTGCTGTGGGGTCTTCCTTCCCCTGAGACCCTACTTTTGACCCCCTGTTTCTGCCAGTATGGTTGTATGAGGTGTCAGGAGACTGGACATATTTTGCCTTTGTGTCGAACTTGCTTTATGTCCTTGAACAAGTCACTCACTCTCTTTGAGCCTCTTTTCTTCTCTATCAAGAGGAGGGAAATGCGATGCCTTATCTCAAACCCGAGGCCGATAGGAGCAGCGCAGAGCCAGGTTAGAGTTTGAGACAAAAGGAAAAAAGTCATCCTGATATATCTTTATTTAAAATTTTGATATTTCAATAATTAGATTTTTTTAAACTGGTGTGTTAAAATATTTATCTTGATTACTGAAACTTTGGGTGCCCCCTAAAATTGTGCTCCCGCCTGAGTCCTGACCCTGAGAACGATGGTTGACGAAGGCCTGTGTGAAGTTCTTTCTGTGCACTCTGTGCTCCTCAAGGGCAGAGGGAGGGCTGCTAAGCGCTCCTCCCCCTCATCCACTCTGCTCTGGGATGGGGGGAGGGGAGCCTTCCAAGACCCACCTTCACCCTGGGACACTGCAGGATGATCCACAGAACTTACAGGGTAAGGACCAGAAGTGACAGAAAAGCAACATTTTACTGCCGAAAAAGTGATGGGTTCAATGGCAACTGTTGAACTTCCTCTGGCCTACGTTGAAGGAAAGGTTTTCTCCTGCTATGACCAGGGTGGTGGGGTATGGAGCATGCTCTAGAGCCTGTTGTATGCATGGAGTCTCCCCACATCTGGGGCCTGCACGGGGGTAGCTTGCAATGGCTGCAGTGGGTGTATTTACAGGGAAACCCACAAATGCTACAAATCAGGACTTTCTCAGGGATTCTGTTGTTAGCCATTTACCAGCACACCACTGCCCCTGAGGAGATTAGACATATACAGTCATGGTTCAGGTCCTCTCCCCGGCTTTACCCTTCCAAAACCAGCCTGCATCCACCGAAGCTATGGCTTCAGTCATCCAATACTGACTTCCAAACCCCTGCTTCTTTCCTTTCTGCCCTGGAGTCAACGCAACTCCTTTCTGAGAAAGAATAAAACAGCATCATCCCCCGCTCCCTGCAAAACCTACACCGACACCCCCGTTGCCCCCACCCTGCGGCAGTCCAGCTGTCTCCAGATGTGACACACTCGCCACCATAACGGAGTCAGCGTTATCTCCCCATCCATCAGGGGCTCTAGGAAAACCGACTCCAACTCTAGACTTGGAAAACCGACAAGAAGACCGAGTTGGGCAAAGGAACACCGACCTAGCTCTAGAGCAAAAGCAGTAAGAAACTGATGCGTTTGAGGAAGGCTTTTCTTAGAACCCAAGCAAAGAGAGGTTCTAGTCCTCAAGGTAATTGCACAACATAAAGAAAACAATTAGATCGCTCTGGTATTTTTGTCTAAATAACTGGCAAACCTGGATATTCAGGAGCCAAAAAACAACAGTCACCACTCACAGGGCCCCTGCCGCGTGCTGAGCCCCATTGTAAGCGCCTTTTGGATACAGGAAACCATGACACACACATGAGGTACTGTTGCCTACGTAGGAAGTATTATTACAAATATGAGGTACTTTTATATATCCACATATTTTATATATATGTATTAATACAAACACGTGAGATATTATTACACACCTATACAACATGTAAGCACCTCATGTACATCCTCTAATATCATGAGATATTATTATTCTTGACTTACAAAGAAACCAAGGCTCCAAGAAATTAAATGTCTATTTTGTTGATGGTCATGCAGCTAAGAGCAAACGTCAGTTCAGGAATTCCCAACCTGGCCCGTCCATCCCTACCTTCCACAGATGGTGGCATAGCCCGGGTCCCACTCTGTGTGGAGAAGTCTCCTCCTGGGTGCTGACCACCCTCCTCTGCACACATCTGCCCCTGCTCTCACCTAGAGACTTAGACAAGAAAGTTGAAGGGGGCTGATTAAATCATAATGTGCCCACATAATGGAATTTAATGCAGCAGTTTAACAGATATGCTAAGTCCACCAAGAAACTAAATAGTGTGTATTTATATGAGAAAAAGAATACATATACTCAAACATACATGAGCAAAAATACACATGAAAATTTCTGAAAGGGTATATAATAAGCGATTCATCCCAAAACATGTTTACTATGAGGATACCAGATGTCAGGCAGTGTTCTGGGCATAGACCACACTATTCTTGGCCACAAAGGGCTAGCCTGTGGCCATTCCCTCAGTTTTGGTTCTCAGAAATTCTGGATCTGGTCCTTAATAGACAGGTCTCCACTAACAAAGCATGGAATTGCCATGATATTCCAGATGACAGTGGTTATAATTAGTAGATGCTCCTGACAGAAGTGAGGATGGAACCTTCCCACTCAACCTCTGGGGAGTTTCCTTAATTTTCCCTTTCAATCATTCTCTGGCTTGACTTTATGGACTTACTGGTTAAAAAAAAGAAATTGCAAGGTCCATAGAAGGAAAACAAACAAAACTAGGTACTAAAAATCAAAGGAGTATTGCCTTTTATTTTCCATAGAAAAAATAGATAATATTTTTAAGTGAAATAAATGCTTCATGACAGTGAGTTTTAAATATTAAGTAAATATTTATGTGACACCAAAGACTATGTTCTGTGTGCTGTCCTCTCACAATATGTTAAAGAAAATTTCTGTTCAAAACAGGAAAGAGGAAACAGCAATTAATTCCCTCAGAGAGATTATTCTGTGCTGCGTCTTCCCAGAGACGTCTGAGCAGAGGGGCCTGGGATTGTCTGCATGCTTTACTCTGTGTGTAATCTAATCAGAAGAGAACTGATGGCATGTCAAGATTAGCATCTCGAATTTAATATAAACCGTTTTCTTCCTCTTTACTTTCTGAATGATCTTTGCTGTGGGCATGGCAGGAGTCATGCTCAGTCTAGTTAGGAAAACAAAACTGTGGTTAGTTTGTATTTTATAAGGGAAAAAAGTGAAAACCTCAGACATGGATAGGGAGGGAGAACAGAGCTGGAGAAAACATTGGCAAGACACGGCGACTGTAGAGCAATGGGAGAAAGGGGGGGCCACCCCCCAGTCCCACCGCCCCGTGGTTCCCATGCCGAGTACACGTATCCAACACGGGGAAGCCCCGGATGGCAGCGATTTCACTTCAGCAGGAAGTCCGCTGTCTGCTCTGTAGTCATTTGTACACCGCTTCCTTGTTCGTTCTTCCCTCATCCGTTCAAAGTTACGCATCAGAGTCACAGTGGACCTTTACTGCATGGGTCTGGCACCCAGGAAAAGTCATTACTTCCAGGAAGAAAGTACAGAACAAAAGCCCTGCAGGCAGGCCTGCTGGAAGCTCAAAGAGCAGCCTGGGAAACCAGCCAAGCGGGGCACCAGCCAAGGGTGCGGCCAGAGTCCCTGCTGGTGCCAGTGATGGCCGGCGATGAATCACAGGAACTGAGCTATCGCTGAATTCCTGGGTACCTGAGCACTACGGAGCTTATGTTCTACGAGGTTGGGTTCTGTCCGTTATTCGTGTTTCTGAAATGCTGTAGTAACACATGCTTGTGGGACCCCAGCGCCAGAAGTCTCAGCCGGGTGTCTGTCTCTGTCCCCAGGTGCCAGTTGGTGGATGTGGGGAAGGGCAGGGTCAGTGCCAAGTTTGACATCTCCCCTCAAATAAATAACAAGCCTTTTAATGCCACAGGCACTGTGGCCAAAAAGCTTATGGGGTTATTTATTGAAAAATCCACACCCTTGCAGGGCTGCTTGTGGCAGCCGTTCTATGTCACCAGGCAGCTGCAGGCCGAGTTCAGTGACAGGTGAAGCAGAGAGAGCTGAACATCATGCCCTCCCGCTGCCCGCCTGGCCCCAGCTACCTCGCCCCGGGCTCCACCCAGCATCTCAAAAGTGAGTGCCCACGCAATTTCCTGAAATACCACCATGAACTATAATTCATTGTTTTACCTCAACTCCTCCTTCCTAAGGGAATTTTGAGCTTTTACTAATTTTAAAGTTAAAATTTGAAAGGGAAAATCATGGCCTCTTCCAAAGAGACGTGGAGTCCTGGCAGGCTTCCCGGGAAGCTGACCTGTGGGTACTTCTTATTAGACTACTCAGAAAAAAAGCAGAGTTGCAGCGACTCAGAAGATAAAAGCAGGAAGTAAAAGGCAAGGAAATAAGGGTAAGACAAAGGAGATGGAGAAAGAGACAAAGAAGATGGAAAGCAGTAAAAATGATTATTAAGCCACAAAGTGTGGGCTGGTAATTGACTAAATGAACCCCACACCTTCCCAGAAAGCAGAGGGATTTGTTTTATGTAATACAATCTACTCTCCCCGGTCCTTTGGTTCCTACTGACCAAGAAGTGAGCTTCCCTCCCTCCCACCTTCCCTGCATTAACCTGGGCCTACCTCGTCTCTAGCGCAGGGCACTGGGGAGATGCACCTTCCTTACGAAGCTTCGCGCAGGTGAACAAGCCCCAAGACTCTCTACGGAAACAGCTACCATGGCCACAGCGCCGGTGAAACTCACGTCTTTTAATTGTGCTTCAAAAACATGCTTCAATTGAACAACTTCTTACGAGTTTTATGTTCCACTGAGACTGACCAAAACTCTGCATGTGGAGAGAGGGCTGAGAAGGTCAAAAGCAAGAATACTTTAATAACCGGAAGCATCCCATCGTCCAGCCCACGCTCCTTCAGGACTCGCAGGCTCTAACATGCACACGCGTGCACACGCATGTGGTGTCGCTCCCCTGCTCCTGCTGCTGGCACCTCTCCCCAGCCAGGGGACACTGCGGCCCAGGAAACTTGCCAGATTCCCAGTTATTCAGGCCTCAGGGCCTTGGCAACTCTCATCTCCCCCTGAGCTGTCTTCCACAGTGGTATGAGAATGTTGGGAAAACAGTTACTACATGTGGGGAAAAATCTATTTTTAATAGCTCTGCAACCAACAGAGCCATCAGCCAAATGTGGGGCTGCATACCTATAAACTCCCATACAGAGAAAATGAGAACTGCCAAGAGGAAAAGGCGGGGGGGTGTTTTGAACCTAAGAAAACATTCTGAGGCCACAGACGCTTAAGAGAAATCCAGTTAGCTCAGTTTGTGGTGCTAATGAAGAAAAGCTAGAGATCAAATTCCCCAAATGAGTGAGTTATCTTTATCCAGAAGGAAAATATTACTGGCCACAGGCCCTGCCTTGAATGTCAGCCAGACTTGTTGCAGATTCCTGGTCCAGGGCTCTGGGGGAAAAGTAGGAATGGTTCGATACTACCCAACTTCTTTCCTAAAGTACAACTCCCATCCTGCACCTTGCAGACCTGAGGGCAGCCCAAGAGCTGTGTCTTTACTTACAGAAAGTGTCGATTTCCTAACCCCGACTCTCAGACCTGCATGTGTTGCAGTCACCTGCCTGCCCTCTCAGCTGGTGTTGGTTTAAGCAGTAAGTGTGGATAGGTAGCAATGCTGGGTAGGGGGGTGAGATGTACCGTACGGTCTAAGGCCTCTCCAGAGTCCCTCGCAAGGGACTGGCACAGCCCCCAGCCAAGGCAGGTTGCTGCATCTCCCAAGTGCCAGCATGTCTGGCTACTCAGCTAAAGTTGCTCCTGATTCCCGACTCAAAGAAAGAGATAGTATTTGTTACTGTCTTAAGCTGTTAGTTTGGGATAATTTGTTATATAGCAATCGATACTTAATTCAAGAGGTAATAGATAAGCCCACAGGAGAAATGTAGAGTAAACATTGGATACGATTTTTTTTTTTTTTTTTTTAACTGCGAGATTTGTTCATTCACTAAACCAATATTTACTGAGTGCTTCCTAGGTGCTGGGTACTGTGCCTATACTTCCTGTTATACACTAATTCTGCCCACAGAGGGGGCAGAGGAAGAATAAACACTGCGATAGGCCAGACTACGTTAGAATCGCTGTCACTTGGAAACCAGTGCCTGCGTAAATTGAGTTAGGCCGGCCTGGCTCCTAACTCCTGGTAGCTGGGCACTCAAAGACACTGGCAAAGTACTATTATCCTAAATAAAACGATCCTTACTGCCTCCACTCCTCTGTGAGCTTCATCCCCAAAGCTTGAAGCTTTCAACCCTGTCGAAACATAAATCCTCTGGGAAGGCCATTACGAGTTTAATGTATCTGAATTTCAGATCCTTTTTGGAGAGGTTGTGCTGGGAAGGTAGGAAAACTGTGGGGCAGAAAAGGTCATAGGAACTGCAAGGACAGTGGTGGCAGGAGCTAAAATGTGGGAATTTTACAGTCCACGGCTGATGGGTGCTTGGGATATCTATAGCAAAAGATAAAATTCATTAAAAATCAGGTATTAGAAATAATATTTACCATTTGTGGTCTATAGTAGGTGATTAAGACGTATTTTCTCTCTTTTGAAAGGATCCTACAAGATTGGTATTATCACCTCTACTAAACAAATGAGAAAACTGGGGCTAAGAAATCCTAAGTGACTCACCCAAGAGCATACGGTGGCGACAGAGCTTGGTTTTGTACCAAGTCTGATTTGGGAGTTCCTGTTTTCTCCACCATATCACACACATTAAAAAATGAAATGGACACCCGCCCTTTTATCTCACAGAAAAACTGGAAAAAATACTCAAGCATGCTGTTCGTCTTTCTCTGACAAGCGGTTTAAAGATTTTTTTTTATAAATGAACTTTCCTTCTCAAATGCTGTAAATGAAAAAGCTATGAAAAATTATTAGCAGATTGGAACAGCAGAGGCCAATTTATTTTAAATGCATATTGAGTTTGACAAAAAGTTCCCAAAGTTTTTTCTGGAAACTAGCCTGCTGGCAAAGTTAGAGAAAAAATTAGAACTCGCAGAGACAATTCCCTCTCATGCCGTGACACACACGCCGGGGAGCACAAAGGGGTCACAGAAGACCAGAGGCCCTACTTTTAGCTCATTTGCACTGACAGAATTTTCAAAGGCAGGAGCATAAGCGAGGCAATATGAGAGTAAATATAATCGTCACACAGGCGACACCCTCCAGGAACACAAAGTTTATATCTGCTTGAGTCAAGCAGGGAAAACAGTTTCAGAGCAAAGAGTTGAGCCCAGGAGTTTGAGGTTGCTGTGAGCTAGGCTGAAGCCATGGCACTCTAGCCCGGGCAACAGAGCAACACTCTGTCTCAAAAAAAAAAAAAAAAAAAAAAAAAAAGAAGTTAATGTACTGACTCTGACATGTGTCTGCCTGAAGTTGACACCCAGCTTGAAAACTTTTCTAGAGATCAAAAATGAAATCTCACTCCTTAAGAACTCATTTCCCATGGGAGTGTGATGGCTAAAGGGATTCTAGAAAAATGTTTTAGGGCTGGCCGGGGGTGGGAAGCGGACAGTTCTTTCAAGAAGACAATGGCCGCAATCTCTTGTCAAATCTAAATTAATGGAACATGGAAGAACTCAGATTAGGTCTATTAACATAACTTCATCACCAATATCTTCCAATTGAACTAAATTCTGAGGTTCCCTCCTTCTTAAATTAACAGTGAATTTCAAACTTCAGTATGCATCAGAATTACATGGAGGGTTTGTGAACTACACATTGCTGAACCTCACCCCCAGAGATTCTAGTTCAGCAGGTCTGGGGAGGGGTTGAGTATCCATCTCTAGAAAAGTTCAATGGTGATGTGACCAGGACCACATTTTAAGAGCTGTTTAGACCTTATTATCCATCTTATCTGAATTACCTAAAAGTGATCAACTTAATTATTCAAAGTAATTAGAGTCCCAATTAAGATGTAGAAAGCCAGAAAAACCATCCTTCCCATAATAAAACATTAGATAGACATATAGACCAATAGAGTCCAGAAATTACTTCATATATACATGTTCAGTTGACTTTGACCATCTTTTCAGCAACCGGTGCTGCAACAATTGGATGTCTGTTTGCAAGAACTAGGCATAGACCCATACCTTGTACAAAAATAAACTCAAAATGGATCGTAGACAGAAATGTAGAATTTAAACTATAAAACATCTGGAGGGGGCAGGCGCGGTGGCTCACGCCTGTAATCCTAGCACTCTAGGAGGCCGGGGCGGGTGGATCATTTGAGCTCAGGAGTTCGAGATCAGCCTGAGCAAGAGCGAGACCCAGTTTCTACTAAAAATAGACAGAAATTGGCCAAACAAATAAAAATAGAAAAAATTAGCCGGGCATGGTGGTACATACCTGTAGTCCCAGCTACCTGGGAGGCTGAGGCAGGAGGATCGCCTGAACCCAGGAGTTTGAGGTTGCTGTGAGCTAGGCTGACACCATGGCACTCTAGCCCGGGCAACAGAGTGAGATTCTGTCTCAAAAAAAACAAAAAAAACATCTGGAGGAAAACAAACTCTTTGTGATTTGGGGATTAGGTGAGGATTAGCTATAACATTAAAAGCAGAATTCATAAAAGATAAAAAGGTATTCAAGGTTAGTTTTCAGAAAATGTAAATTAAAATGACAATGAAATATAATACCACTACATACTTATTAGAATGGCCAACATCAGAAAAATAATAAAGCCAAACTTGCAACTGTCAAGTGCTGGTGAGGATGTGATGCTGCCGCTGCATCTTTCATACGCTGCTGGCTGGAATATAAAATGGTTCTGCCACTTTGGAAAATAGTTTGCAGTTTCTTATAAAATCAAGCACACATTTACCATACATGATCTAGCAATCCCATTCCTAGGTATTTATTCAAATGGGAAACTTACACAAAAACCTATATGCAAATATGTATAGCAGTTTTATTTATAATCACCCAAAAGTGGAAACAATCCAAACATTTCTCAGCTGGGGAGCGGATAACAAAACCAACTGGTGTACAGCTAGACAGTGAAATTCTACACAGTGGGATTACCAATAGGGGCAACAACATGGATAAATCTCAAATGTTTCATGCTAAGTGAAAAAGAGTCAAAAAGCTACACGTGTACTACATGATTCCATTTAAATGACATTCTGGAAAGAGCAGTATTACAGGCACTGACAAGATCAGTGGTTACCAGAGGTGGAGGGTGGATGAGGGTTTGAATATGAAAGAGGAAAGGATTGTGGTAGTGGTTACACGAACACATGTATTTACCAAAACTCAAAGAACTATATGCTAAAAAGGGTAAATTTTTAATGTAAAATTATTTTTTTAATGGGAGAAAAATTAGGGCAGACTTACTATATCCTCAGTCCTGTGTCAGGAGCTACCAAAGATACAAAAAATGGCCTTGAGAACGATTTAGAATAGACATATGCCTAAAGTATTTATTTTTGTTGGTTTTATTCTTTTTTTGAGATGAGAACTTATTATGTTGTCTAGGCTGGACTCGAACTCCTAAGCTCAAGCGATGATCCTACTACCTCAGCCTCCCGAAGAGCTGGGACTGCAGGTGCTCCACCAGCATGCCAAATGCACTTGGACAGCCTTCAACCGAGGACTCAACTGAGCAGAAAGACTAGAAACATAGGGGCTAGGAGGAAGCTGGGGTATCTGGTATAAACCGGGTCCCCTCTGCTGTCTGGTTCTCCTTTCACTCCACAGGCGTTTCATTCTTCCTCTCAGGCTCTTACCACCCCAACCAGGTGAGCCTGGCCTACCCCTCTCAGAAGTCATGCTCCTTCCTCCCTCCAAGCTTCCCATCTGGCCCTCCTTCCTTCCTGGGCTCTCCTCCGAATCGAAATCCTTCCCATCCTTTAAGATTTAACTCTTCCATGAAACTTTTCCTTACGCAGCAGTCGCAGGGATCCCTTTTCCTTTGAACTGCCATAGTACTTGGAGTCTTTGCTATTCAATTTGATACTCATCCATTAAACATTTAATTATACACTTCGAGCGCTTGATCTGGTGTTCGTATTGTTTCCTCAGCTAGACTGCTAGTTACTTTACAGAAAGAAGGAAGCCTGCAGATTTCTTTTGCATCCTTTCCCCCAACCTCACTCCCAACACCCCCATTGCCTAGTTCTAATCATTATTAATTGAATGAAATGCCAAAGTATTGACAATAGTAGGTAAGAAGAAAAGCAACGTGGTATCAAACACATTGTAATTCATCCACTTATAGCTCAAAGTCACTGTATTTTTCTCCTCACATACAATATGATGGAAATGTCTTTTCACAAAATAGAAGCCATCCTCCATTCTAAACAATTTAACAATTCCTGGAGGACCCACGATAGCATGCAGTAAGTACACGCATTTCTGGGCACGTAATGTTTCCATGTATAAGCTTCCTTTCATGACAGCACACTGAAATGAAGGTTCTTGTCTCCACTTCATTTTAAACGATAATCAAATTCTATACATTTCTTTTCTAGAAGTCCGTGGCCAAGCATCTTGAGTTAATATGTCTCTGTGCAGATGTTTCCTGTTTCCATGCATGCTTATGTTTCAATTTGATGGGCTGATTTAATTAGTCTTTTAATCCTGCAGAACAGTGATGCAAGAACATCATCATGCTGGGTTAATGCCATCACATTCAGAGTCTCACGTTACGTTTCATTACAAGTTCTTTAGCTACTTTACAGTAAAGGATGAATGCACAATGCAATATTCATAAGGAATTATTTGATTACAAAGATATTATCTTTTCTTTGGAAGTTTTCTACCTGGCTTCTCAACTCTTTTGACTATTAAATTTTTAGTGATAAGGAAATCATCAGTCCTCATTTGGTTTGGATGTACAAACTCCTTTCAATAATAGACACATGTGGGAAGGAGTTTGAGAACTGCTTTTCTCTCTGCCCAGAATTACTGGGGCTACACAAGGACCCCATGCACTCCAAGGCCCCTTCAAAGTGGGGGCAAAGAGATTTGTTTTATTTCAAGAGTCAGAGCTACGGAACATGACATTTGAACGTCTTAAGATATTTAACAGGCGAAGGCACTAGATCAGACTGCAGAGGAGGATGCGGCAGCTTATATGCCTTAGGAAAACAGCTTTTGTGAATCCAGTCACCTTTCTGAAAACTCGACCCTCTCTGTGCTTTGCCCACATCAACTGGTAAATTGGGTTCGGTAGGTACACAGAAACAATTAGAATACTGCATGACACGGACTCTCAATGCTGGCTGCACAGTAGACTCACCTGGAGAGTACTGAAATATTCCTGTGCCCAGGGTCCATCCCAGACCACTGAATCACAATCTCTAGGGTAGAGCTAGGCGGTGGCATTTTTTTTTTTTTTTTAAAGCTCACAAGAGGATTCTAATGCGCAGCCAGTTTAGAAGCACTGACAGGAAGAGTGGGTGGGGGCACTATTAAAAATCAAGAGAGGCATCAGGCATGACAGCATCCATCCAGGGGCTCTGACTCAGCAGCAACCAGTGACACTCTCCAAGTGTTTTGGGTTCAACATCATTTTGGAGCCAGTGACACACACCAAGGTTCAGCATCATTTTGGAGCACAATCCATAGCCGGTTATGCCACGAGAGGTATTCCAGAGGAGGGGAAGGGGGAGAATTGGGTGTTCAGGGAGAGGAAAGGGAATAGGGAAGAAAAAAGGAGGAGAGGGGATAATGCTCCAGCCAAACTAAAGAGCGTATGAAAAGTGCCCTGGACTGAGAGTCCAGTCATGGAGGATAGTGTGGGCTCTGACTCGTGTCACAGTCAGATATGTGACCTCTGGGTGGGGCTCTTGCTTTAGCCTCATCTTCCAAGATAAAATTACATGGGATAGTTCTGCGTTTCTCAAGTCCTTTCTGGTTCTGAGATCCTCCAGGTGTGTCCCATCAGAATTACTGGGGTATTAAACATGCATTGCCTGGACCCCATGGTGATGGGGAAGGGGCTTCAGCATTGAGTACCTCCCAGGTAATCTAATGCAAGTGATAAAATGTGAGCATTATCTGTGGTTATTTTAGAGCTGTCATTACTTGAGAATTTCATTATCTCAAACACTGCTCAGTAATGTCAAGAAAGGCAACTGGCTTGACCTTCCTGTCCATGCAATTAGATTTCAGGGTGAACTCAGCCTACTGTGGAAAGCAAATTCTCATACTGTAATCTGCAGTTTTATTTGGCTGCTGTGTCTTGTCCTGTTAGGTTATAAGCTCCTTGAAAACAGACCCCAGCTGTCTAATAGAATCTTGGTGTTATGTGGCACATTATGGCTTAAACTAAAGACTTTCAGTGTTCTTACTTTTTCTAGAAAAGTTGTGCTCCTGGAAAGCTAGCACATGATGGACTTTCCATCAATCAAACCCAATTTTCAATGTACAGTACATTAAATGCTATGTCAGGGAGCCCTGTGGTGAGTGCTTTTGAAGAGCGACGAAATCTTTTGGTAATGCTAACAATTACACCTTAATTCAACTGTTTGGTAAATCTAAATTTTAACATAGCAATGTCAATGTAAAATAGGGGTTGCTTTATGCTCCTTTAATTTGAAGCCTTAACAAGGGAGCCTGGAGTAGTTTATGATAAGTTCTGCTTGTAGTTCATGCTCCTTTAGAATGTATACTTTCAACAAAAGAGTGTTTTATTGGTTTAAACTTTGGGGTGCTTCTGTGTGTTGGGCCAGTTAGAGAACAGCACAGTGACAACTTGGGTTCGCTTGCAAGGCCTGGGAGCAGCATGGTGTAATTAAAGGAGCATAATCATTGAGCTGGGGGCCTAGATTCTTCCGCTCACCACCACCTAATTGTGTGCCCTTGGGTGAGTCCCTTATCCTTCTCTGGGCTTCAGTTTGTTTATCTGTGTGGTGGAAATATCAGACTAGGTGATTTCTAAGTCCTTTTCAGCTCTAACATTCCAGGATTCCAGGATCAGGTGAAGTTGTCATGTTTTACAATCCTAAAACCACTCTATTGGCATTTCGATTCAGCTTGGCACAAACTCAGAGGATGCGATGTGGGAGAATCAAGTTCACCATGGGTGGTTGTATAGGTTGTGCACTGCAGAAAAGTGTTCAGCTTTTGCTATGTTTGCCTCCAACACAGGGCTGCACTGGCTCATTTGGGACCCTCATTTTGTTAGGTGCTGATGGTCTAGCTTGGTAGTAGGGAGAGCAAGACCTTTAGATCTACGGGCAGCAGAACACAAATCTTGTGGTTAATGCCTAAGTGTGGCTCAATGCCAAAAGGGCCATCATTCCAGGCCCAGAGGAGCCTTGGCTCAGGTGTGGAGAGCATGGACACATAAATATTGCCTAGTTTCAGTGAGGAAGTCAAGGTTCAGGGGGAATGATGGAAGCCCAAAGACTTGCAAGACAAAGGGTTGTATCAGAGATGACTGTGACAGGAAACATGACTTCCTGGGAGGTTTATATGAAGCTCTTTCCTAGATGACTTGGTTCCTCCCTAAAGCCTTAGGTTAAGGGTGTCTAGAACAGTGCTTCCCAAGCCTGGCCACTTATCAGAGTCACCTGGGAGGCTGGTACAACCACAAACTCCAGAGCCACTTCCCAATTCCATTGGGGGAGGCGTGAAAATTTGTAACTTTAATCAGCTCCCTAGGAAATCTGTTGCATCCAGCACAGCACTAGACAACACTCCAGTGTTTGAAGAACACTGGTTTAGAGTGATGGTCTGAGCACGAGGCATTAAGCCACGGGAAGGAGTGGAGTGTAATTCACAATCATGACCAGGGATCAACAACAACAGGGGATGGGATGTGCAAGGACACTATCTGGGGCTTTCTGTCGTGGTGGCCTAATCAACATAGTCCCAGGTCAGGGGGCCACCAAGTGGACAAAGATAGGCCGAAAAAATGAGCCTGGTAGTTCAAAGACTTGATTACAGGAGTCAGGCTCTCAGAGGTCCTCTAGGAACATCAGTCTTCCCACTTGTTCACTGCTGTTGCTCCCTGTCCCCAAACACTTCTTACCTTGAGCCAACAGAAGTGTGAACAGAGACTGGGCAGACACAGAGCGATCTGCATCCTGGCCCAAGATAGCCATCTCTCTCTGCCCTTCATGTGCATAAAGTAACCTTTTTCATTCCATGGCTTATTAGACACTTGGCCTGGGACATCAAAGCAGGCATCTTGTAATCCCTGAAGAAACTGGGGCAGAACCCAAAATAAACTCTGCTAATGACCTTGAAAGCTATTTTCTTCTCACCCAGCCAGAGTTCCTTATGCAAATGTGCTGTGACATCTTCATCGGCTATCTTCGAAATTAGAATGTGAGATGCAGAAATAAATTAACTCTCAATGAGAGTTACTGAAATTCTACCAGCAAATTTCAAGTTAAAGCTTTTCCTAATAAAAAGAATCAAAAGCATTCATCTAAAGACTAGACATTGATTGGCTGATGTCCACTATACAGTAATAAATCACCTGATCTATAAAGCAGTGATACGTTTTAACTAAGCATTAGTTTTAGGTAAACAGATTTCATTAAAGGATAGGAAAAAACACCCAACTTAGCTGAAGACAGCTTCAGCCTTTGGTCAAAATTTCATTTCACAGAAAACTCTTTTGTTATGTTCCCCAGGATACCAATTACGGACATATTTTCTAAGAATTCAGTTTAGGCAAGTGTTCTGCTTCATAAAACTTAAAAAGAAATTAAAAACTTGAGTAGATCTATAACCATTCTAAAAAGTCAGGAGTTCAAAGTCAATGTACTTCCTATTTAAATCCCAATAGGTTTCTCATGAAATAAGAAGCTGATCCTAAAATTTAAAAAAAATGGCCAAAACAAGGTCAATAAATTTAAAAAGTTGATAAATAAAAATAGTTGAACTGCAAGTTCCTTACGAAAAATGGAAGCCTCCTCTATTATACATCAAAATTTTACAGCTAAAGCAATTAAAACAGTGTATATTAGCTCATGGGGACAGACACCGAAAGAATAGAACGGAAATCAGAAATAAGAGGTTCACCAAGGAAAATGGACTGATGGAAACATGATCCTAGGTCCACAGTTGTCAAACTGAAAAAAAACGAAGAATTAGACCCAGGTGTAAAAAGCAAAACACCAAGACTTATTTTAAAATTAGGAAAATATTTGTATCATTTAGACAGGGAAGGATTTATTAGACAGACTGCAAAAAGCACAAACCAAATATAATCATATTAAAATGTAAAACTTCTGCTCAGAAGATGCCATAAACTATGACAAGCCACAGATACTGAGAGAAGATATTCACAACAGATAACAGACTCAGATTTGGTTCAGCATATCTCAAAAACTCCTACTGTGAAGAATAAAAACCGACAATCAAAAAGAAAAATAACCAAAACATATGAATAATTTCTTTCAACAGGGACATAACATCAGCCAATAATCCTAAAAGGATCCTCAACTTTAAAGGTAACCAGAGAAATGCAAATTAAAACAATGGGATGCCACATCACATTTATTTGTTGGCAGAAATTGAAATCTGATGTTAACTAAGGTTGGTGAGGATGTAAACAAACTCTTGCACACTGCCGGTGGTGATATGAACTGATACAACCACGTCGAAGAGCAATCTCACAACAGTTAACTAAGCTGATGTGCTATTCTACAACCCAGCAGTTCCTTCCAAAGTATGTATCACAGAGAAAATGGTACATGCATACCCAAGGAGACATGTAAAGATGTTCACTGGAACACTATTTGTGGTAGTAAAAAACTGAAAACTTAAATGTCCACCAGTGGGTGAATGGATAAAAACTGTGATACTGTATTGTCATATAAGGAATACCACAAGATGAATGAACCAGATCTACTGTTTCAACAACACATAAATCATTAAAACAATGTTCCGTTTAAAAAGTTACAAAAGAATATGTACGGTATAGTATTTATATAAAATCAAATTCATAAGACATTTATAGGCGCACAGGTTTTTTTTTTTTTAAAGCATACACATATGAATGGACTAAATATCAACAGCCCACTAGTTTCCTCCAGGGGGAGAGGAAGAACAGAAATCTCCCCATAAGGGAGACTTCAACTATCTGATATTTTATTTCTTCAACAAAGCAAATGAAAAAGATCTGAAGCATTTTTTTTATATGTATATATTTGCTAACTATGAGTAACTGGGTAATTAGACTGTCACTAGATTATTCTTGCTTTTTCATCTGCGTTTGAAATATTTCCAACATTTTTTAAAGGTTCTGTATGTCTGTGTGCCAGTAAGCATTTGTTTTGAATGTGGCACATTACGGTGTAGCACAGACATAACTTTAGCACACTGAATTTGAAGAGGTGACACGAGAACACTAGTGATTGTCCTGCATGGCACAACTTCAAAACAGATGCAATCCATAGATTGATTCTTCCCCAGAGCTGCAGTTACTAGCCAGTATCCAGCACTTGGACATAACACATTCACGTAGGTAAGCAGCGCCTGAACGTGGTCTAGGACAAGGGAGTTTTATTAGTGCACAAAGATGACACCGCTTCTCTAACTTCCTCCTGCCTCTCAACCATTTTTATACTTCCAAACTTTATTGGGTAAAATAGGCTATGAAAGGGATATAAGTTTTATAGCAAAAAATGTTGACTTCAAAGAAAATCCTGAAGAAGTTTTTCATTTCTACAGAAACCCTGTCTATAGTAAGCACCACAACCCCGACAAATCCAGAAACCTGATGCCCATCAATAGATAGATAACTAGAAGATAATCACGCAAAATGTCAAAGTGATAGAATGATGACTATAGAGACCATGTGACAAAATGGACAAATGTTTGCTGACAAGACAACTGAAAACAGCACTCTGTGACTAACCACATAAAGATGTCTCCAAATAGCCTAAGATCAAATGACGATATGTAAACACTAAAATAGCTGTGTCAGTACTGTATCATAAACATTAATTTCTTCTTTAACATTTGGCTTTTTTAGCATGCATCATTTATGTCTTAAGTATTTTTTTTTTGGTAGCAGTTTAAGATAATTCATATACAATTCACCCATTGCAAGTGTACCATCAATGGTTTTTGTTGTATTTACAGAGTTGTGCAACCATCCCCACAGTTGATTTTAAACATCTTCATCACCTCAAAAGCTAGGCTTCATACCCTTTTCCAGGCATTTCTTACTGCCCCCTGCGCACTCCCCTGGCTTCTGGCTCTCACTAATTTTCTTTCTGTCTCTATGGATTTGCCTATTCTGGACATTTCATACAAACGGAATCATAAGTGGTCTTTTGTGACTGGCATCTTTCACTTAGCATAGTGTTTAAGGTTCATCATGTTGTAGCTTGTCTCAGGACTTCATTTCTTTTTACTGCTGAATAGTATTTGATTGCATGGATACATCACTTTATGTGGGAAGGTTTTTACAATAACAAAGAGGTTCAGAGAGTTTTCTGTGTGCTCTATTCTGTGAATACTTTTAATGGTGGAAAGACAGAGGAGCTACACGTCAGTGTCTAGGTCTTTTGGGTTTGCTGAGAACACATATCAGATGGCAGTTCTTGGAGCTCCTGGCTGCTACAAGCCAGCAGGAGTTCATTTACATACCCTCTGTACGTAGGAGTTGAGACCCCTCTGTGGAGCAGTGACAGCCAAGGCTTGCACTGGCAGAGCATTTGGAACTGTTCCAGAATGTGGTCACACCCATGTTTATTGGGCTTCCCACAGAAACCCCATGAAGTAGGTAGGAGAGGTATTATCCCAGCAAACCATGTTGGTAACTTTATCACAATCTGGTTCCACTGACCTTTAATTCATCTCTTCCTCCAAAACCTCTTACAACTATCTCCCAGGGCTCCAGCATGGATCTCACCAAGATTAGGGGCAGGGAGAGCTGGCAGGGTGACTCTCATTATCATTGAGCTTCTTTGAACAAGAGCTGAAGGGCTGATGTCTTTGGGATTAGACAAGTTCTTTAGGCCCTTGCCTACTCTTCCCCTGAACAGATGTTTTAGCTGTGCCCTGCGAACCCTGGGAACAGCTGAGCCAGCATGTCCCAAGGTTCTGACTTGGGTCACTTATAACCTGTATCATTTCCATAAAACTTAAATGGAAAATAGATTCAAGTGAAGTGAGCCAGAAAACAAACGGGAAAGCAAATAGGCCGAATGGCCTTATTGTGCGGTTAGCCACAGTTGACTGAGTGTGACTCATGGCCACCATGATCTTATCACGGGTCCTGCAGTCTCAGAGCCTAGTAGTAGGCCGAGAATGAAGAGATGCAGGGCTCCTCCTCATTCTTTTAGAGTGGTTCTGCAAGCTCTGGCCACTGTGGCTGGTATTCAGTCAGTATCTCACACCCTGGGAGGGCCTGCGCCATGTTCATAATCAATCCTGTCCTTGCAGGTGAGGATTAGTGACAGCCCATGTCATCAATAAGCACAAAATAACTTACACATGCAGAGCACTGAATCCACTCCATTTTTTGGTTTATCATCCCCACCATCCAATGATGGTTTCACACGTAGGTATAAGTGGCCATTCATGTGGTCTCTTTTTAAAAAGAGAAGCTCTTCAACAAATGGTCTTCCCACCAGTGCCTGACGTTCACCATCAGCAAGCCGTCTTTTCCTCTCAAGAGGCTGTACAGATGAAGAGTTCTGGCTTCAGGCCTGGATTCTAATTCTGGCCCTCACAGACTTGCAGCCTCTCTTTAAAGTATCTCTAAAGAAGGAGTAATAATACGAGTATCTGCCTCTCGGTAGACAGTGAGGGTTGAACCCAATAGCTCAGGGAAAGCACCGAGTACATAGTACGTGCTCAGTAAGTGACAGCTGTGGCTGGTGTGCAGTGTGGCCTTCCCTGGGTCTTCCCCTAAGACTGAAATCCTCCCAAAACACTTCCTACTCTTAGTGCGCTGGTGCGTCTGTCATTCTGCCTCATGAGATGAATCTGTGGCAACTGAAGGCTCAAGGACATGGAAGAACCATTATTGGAGAGAACAAGGGCACTGAAAGGCTGGGGACACGAAGACAAGTGTCCCCACTTTACTGAGGGCCACCTCCATATCCATTTATAAAAGGGTTGAAGGGAATTCACCAACCTAGATGTCCAAGGATTTATAAATGAGGTCACTTGAGGTTTCTCTGTTTTTGTTTTTAAATTGAGAATTAATTTACATAAAGAGGAACGCACAGACCTTAAGTTTATAAGTCAGTGAGTTTTGACAACTGTATATAGCAGCGCAGCCACCGTTGCAATCTGGGCTCACTCTTGTGTACTGTACTGGCTCAAAGGCCTTTCATACAGAGCTGTCCACCAGGAACACCTGCTGGGAAGACACTGAAACTTTCCCTACAGTCCTGGTACCCTGGGGCAACCCACGATGTGAGGAACAAAAGTAGCATTTAAAAGTCCGAACTTTTAAATGGAACTACAATAGTTAGTTAAGCAGCCTGGAGAGAGCTGAGTCACCAACTAAGTGACTCAATCCTAAAAGGCTTTGGGGTCATTGAATCCAAGCAAGAATAAGCACAGAACAGCCCTGTGGGGTTGCCAAGGTGGTTGAGCACTGGAATATACTCATACCACCTCCATTCTTTCCACACCTGACTCAGCCATCACCCCTCACCATCTATTTGCCTTTGAATAAGTCACATCTCGGTGCCTCAGTTTCCAAACCTATAAAACAATGCAAGCAGACCAATTGTTTTGTGTCTCTTATCTAGCGCTAGCAACTTAAACAACCCTGTGTTGATTATCTGAACAGGGCAGCTTCCCTCAGCGGGTGACTGAGGGAATTACTCCGTCCTTTACTTGACAGACACAGCCTGTCCTGCAGCTGTCTGGCGCATTCTGCTAACTGGGAGCTCTTCCGACAAGGAGGACACACAAAGCAGGAGAGGGGAGGCTTGGTTTACTCTAAGATAGCGTAATTTACCTGACACGTGAGAACTTAATATTCCTGTGTCCTCCTCTAGGCATCAGGGACAGTGGAACTGGAAAACATTTAAGGGGGGTGGGGGGAAAGGCTCTGGAAAGAAGAAATTCTGGCCTGGGTAATCTCATCGATTTTGAGTGTTTGTAGGAAAACTATTTCTTGTCTTGTATGACCAAATTCTAACCAACCTGAAAGTCCATTTCAAGTGTTATCTTCCCTTGGAAATCCTTCCTAAGCCCCTGGTTAGAGGGGTTCCCGGCGAGTTCCTGTGGTCCTCTACCACACCCTCTTTTGGGTGCATATGATCTGTACTACAGCATAGCTCAGCTCCGGTCTCCTGGCTGAAATGCTATGGCTCTTTTACTCTTCCATAGGCTAAGTAAGTGCTTTGTACATGGTAAGTGCAAGATCATTTTTCTAAACGGAGGAATAAAAGAATGAATGTTAGTCTGGTTTAAGGTAAATTTGTGTCCTTTAAGAAATTCACCTCTTATAATATTCAAAAGCAGAAAATTACCTAAAATGAGCTTGTATAGCACCCTAAATCTTCACTGCTGAATTGTAGCCCCAAGGACACAATCATTCTCTTTGGCTAACATAACTCATCAATTTAGAAAATGCCACAGAAGTTAGAATATTATCTGAAATAATTATAATCGCATGTATTTGTGTAGCACTTTGAAGTGTATTAAGAAAAGAACTGTAGCAGCAGCTAACTCCTGGGAAATGGAAGTAAGAGGTCAGGGAGGGGGTCAGCTTTTCTCTTACACCTTGAAACAGGGGTCCCCAACCTATGGTGAGTTGTATAATTATTATATATTACAATGTAATAATAGTAATAAAGTGCACAGTAAATGTAATGCACTCGAATCATCCTGAAATCATCCCCCCCGCCCCGCCCCTGGTCCACGGAAAAATTGTCTTCCACGAAAACAGATCCTGGTGTCAAAAAGGTTGGGGACTGCTGCCTTGAAACACTCTTAGGTACTGTTAAAAATGTTTTATACTAAGCATATATGGTTTTATTATTTAAATGTTTAGTTAAAAGAAGCTTACAGAGAATGTTGATATATATACTCATTTAGTTACATATGTATTATACCATATATAATGTATTTTATTGTTGAAAAAACTGAATCGAGGAGATTAAGTGACTTTTCCAAGAATTAATTACAGAACGAGAAAACAGTGTGTGCTTATGCAACAAAGCACAGGAAAGAGGGGAATTTGTATTCCATTGGCATTGTAACCCTTCCGACAGGACCTGGTCATGAGACCAACAGTGATTTACTGAGTGTACACCCTACACCAGCTGCTCCCCTGAGACACAGGGACCTTTCATAGCAGCTGTGTGCTCCTCATATGCAACATGTCACATATGACATACAGATTACACTGAAATTTACAAGAGGCTTCTTCTTTTATATTCCCTAAATGGATTCCAGGAAGGAACATGTTGTCTATATTGTGTTTTTTCCCCCCTCACTTGCACAATTTGGAAGTCAACAACCAAAGGGTATGTTATTGTCCTAACTCACATGTAAATTTTTCAAGGTATCTCAGGGTACAACCCAAATAAGCAATATCATTGGCCAGAAATGTTTCTTTAGTTGGTGCTTTAGGAACTTCACCAGCACAACAATTCATTCTGTCAACATGTAACAGGCAGAACTAGAATCAGTGTTTTATAGGAACTGTGTCAGGTGCACAGGAGACAAAAAGGTTTTAATGCCTGGTCCCTACACATCTCCAAGCAAAAGTGCTCACATTCCACAGACCATACCAGAGGTGTCATGCCTAAAAAGACAAATTGAAAATAGCAATTAGGTTTTAGCTCCTAAGAGCTCTGACAGCTCTCTGGAAAGACAGAGCCAACCTGGACAAAACTTCAGCTACCTGCAGCAGCCTCTTGTCTGGTTCTCCTGTTTTCATCGGTGTTGAGGAGTTAAATCTGCCCTGCAGCAAGTGTCTTTTATTCCAATGAACAACCCCCCATCTGTCCCTCCAAACCAGTGAATTTATCACTTTCTAGCAAGAGCCAGCCAGGGAAGGCTGTCATGTAAGCATGAAGTCCCAGGACTCAAGTGGACCTGAAAGGTTATCCAGGTCAATAGCTTCAAGTTCCTCATGGGCTTGTCCACTGCACGCTTGAATTGCTCGATAACCAAGGCGCCACCCCAGAATAAGCAAGTCCTCAGTCCCTCCACAGAGGGAACCATGCTGACTGAATCTCCCTTTCCCCTTATTTAGTTCAACTGTTCATCCTTCAAGGTCCAGCTGAAGTCCTGCATCCTCCTCAACCCTCCCACTACCCCATCCCTCCCCAGACCCGCTGGGCTGCACTCTGCGGCACTTTATAAATATTCGTCAGTGTATAGCTTGATGTAGGGCTGTATTGCCTCCCAATCCAAACAGTACTACGTTTCTTAAGGCTGGAGACCTCTCGCCTGCCCTCAGATCACCTAATCCCATAGACAAATATACTAAAGGCATCTACTCAATATTTGAACATGCAGATAATGCCTAGGTCACTAAGCTCTAGTCACTGTGCCCACACCGTGTGCTGGCTTCTTGAGGCTCCTGGCTGATCTCAGCCAGTTGAATGGGTTACGTCAGTCAGCAAGTGGCCACACGAGGGCTTCTCCAAGGGATTATCTATGCTGCTGTGTCCCTCTTTAGGTTAATACATAAGTCATTTATTCAGCTAGGAACTGGTGTCTATTAAACTTTAATGACTGCAGGTTATTAAGCAAAGGGTATGTGTTTGTGTGGGAGTGAGTTAACGCAAGAGTGATGTGCATGTGGTGTGTGAACAGTTGTGAGTGTGCAAATGTGCACTGTGTGTATATATACATATACAAGTATATGTACATGCCCCTGGATACAAGCTGTCGTCTCTGCTCTCGCTGCAACTGACATGCCTGCTTTTTCCATTTCTTCAACCTACTTGGATCTGCTGAGCCAGAAGTCTCCAAATATTTTTAACTGCAAATACTGGCAAAAACTCATGAGTTTCTTCTTACAAATTATAAACATATTGCTAACAATCTATACATGAAATAGTAAAGCTAAATCATTTTGTTTCTTAGGTAAGAAAATGAATATAGACAGAGGGCCTGTTGTTTGTTTTCCAAATCCCAGTAGCTCATCTTGCCCAGGCTGTGCTGTGTACAAATCTCGTCACTCACCCAGCTCCTAGATGTACACACACGTATGCTGCTGAAGGTGAGTGCTGGAGTACTGGAAGCAAATACTGGGTGATGAACTGGAAACGAGGTCTGTGTTCCTTAGTACAGGAGGTAAACCTCTAGTTTGCATTCTAGGAGCCAGTAAATAGGAAAAGGGAAGGCGGCAAGAACATGCAGATAGGTTCTAAAATCAAGTCAGTAAGCAAGGAGATGCATGGAGGTTGCATCGGAGGCGGGGGAGGGTACTCCTGTTTTCTAAATGTACTTGGCGGCAGTTCACTGCCAGCCCCACATGGTGAGGGGCTGGGTTACACCCACGTCTCAGAATCACGGCAGATTCCAATGATTCAGAGCAAGCACGTCTTCAAAGTGCGTTAGCTAACTGCTCTGGAATCACTTAAGTAAAACTTTAATCCATTGCATTTTCTCTTAATGACATGGAGTTAAAAATTTCTCTTTAAAAGTCTTAGTAACCTAGTCAAAGAGAGGTGCCCAGATGCTACCCTACAGAGAATACGGCACAAAATGATAAAAAGCAGCAAGTGGAAAAAGATCAGCTGGAAGGCGCAACCACACGACAGCAAGGCTTATTAGGGAATGAAATGGCGACCCCACAGGAAGGTGACGGTGCCGGTTTTATACAAGCCTGTCTCTTGCCTGTCGCTACTGAGGTGCTACCAAAATAAACTCCTAAGATCTTTAATATTAATATTAATACTTCACACTTGACCAAATTTCTCTCTCCCAAACACACCAATACTCATTACTTCATTGAAGCTTTCATGTGACCCTGTGAGTGAGACTCAGAGGGGATAAGGTACAGAGGTCTGTTTTTGTGTTGTTTTCATAGTTTACAGGAGAAGAAATGACAGGGAGAGTTATAGTCCAGCACCTCCTCCTGCTGGCAGGGTGCTCTGGGCGGGATTTCAGTGGGGACGGCAGGGTTGGATGAGGTTGAGCCAGTGTGGAATTAGCCTACTGCACTGGATTCCTGAGTGTTGACTCAGCCACAGAACTCCACAAGGCCAGAGCGCTGAATGTGCTAGAATGAGTTAGGAATGAGATGCCCACCATGCGTAACTGGGTAAGACGACCCAGCATCTGCCCTCGGGGTCTTACGATCTAATACAGGGCCAATGCTTTATAGGGAACAGTAATTAAGTGAGAAAAAACTGGCACAACTTTGTAAGTACAGCTTTCTCAACTTAAGCAAATTTGCACATTTGTTTAACTTTGTTCTGAAAGTTGCTGATTGAGGCATGATACAGTGAGTTTATGGTTAAATTAACCAGGAAAAGACAACATTTAGGCAGAAGAGAAGGGACCCATGAGTTAGGAAAGAATGCAATTTGAAGGCCAGATAAAGTTTGTAAGCAGAATGAATAGCTGCTGCAAGGAAGGGTTGGAGTGTGAGGGGCAGGTACTAAAATGCCCAAAGGGCCCCAAAAGGTCAATCACAGGGGCAAAGTGGGAAATTCAGGGGTACAGGGAGAGGGTAGGGTGTATGCAGGTTCTAATTCACCTTGGATAGTCCTAGATTTGCCTGTTTTCTCAAAGTAATTATGAATAGTGCCACTTTTCATTCTCAACTGCATCCTTTCTTGGAGGATAAACCAAGTTGTCAGTCCAGTTCTCAAAAACCCACAAGGGGCACTGAATTGCCAGACAGTGCTCTCTTCAGCCAAGCCTTCTACGCTTGCTTCCACATTTGCACAACCTCTAGGGAGCTAAATACCACTCCCATTAGCCCTGTCCTGAGGCAAAGAGCACTGCTGTTCCCTCCCTAGCAGATGGTTATGTGAGTGTGAATAGTCTTTCTTCATTTCTGGGGCAACGCTGGCTCCTGAGAATGCAAGGGGCACAAGAGGAGGAGAAAAGGAGGTAAAAGAGGAGAGAGACAACAGATTTGAGGGTTGGGACCCTCTGATCGACATTAATAGCTAGTAACGAGGGCTCTCACTGTAGAGACACCAGCTGGGTGGCAAGGAGGGCGAGTGGACCTTGGGTCTGGTGAGGTTTGTGTTCTGCTCCCAGCTCCCCATGGCCATGTGCTGAGCCTCAGTTTCCTCCTATCTTAAAAAAAACAAAAACAAAAAAGAGTGTGGGTCTAATATCTACCTTCCAAAGTTTGTGTGTCATTTAGAATATAATCATTGTAGAGTATCTGGCATGTAGTAGGAATAATGGCAGCTGTTATTAGAACAATGATGTATACCTAAGAAGAATTTTAAAACCAAACCACCTGAGATGTGGGGCCTGTCAGTTTCAGCCTCCACCCCATAATGCCGTGGCTTAAGTCACCGACAGAGACACAGGAAGCCCTAGGTGACCTCTGTGGAGGGCCAAGGCACACAGCTATGGCTGGGACACCAACAGCTTCATAAAATTTTAAAGGAATAGATAAAACATGAATGGAAAGTTGAGTTTGTCTGCGTCCCAACCAAAGGGGATCACCTTGCTCGTCCCTGGGAGCATTCTTCTTTCATGATCATTGCCCGAGGAGTCCATAGAAGGCGGCCTGTGCATCTAGAGTTCAAACACAGGCACCGTCAGCCTTGTGTCTGTACCAGGCTCTGGGCTCGATGCTGGAGATTCAACGTCACAGCCCAGGCAGGTGTTTGGTAAATGCCTGGCTGATTATAGCCTGAAAGTATAAGAGGGACTGGCAAAGCTATAGCTTTTGTCCCTGCCCCTTCTAATAAGAACACGTTCCTACAAGAAGCTGTGGGTTGGAGGAAGTCTCCCAGAACTGGGAGGGGACATGCCCCACAACAATGGAAAATCTATGTGCTCCCAAAAGCCATGCTTCACAACTAAAGTTATGCTTAACTCTTAAGAAAACAGTAACAAAATAATCAAAGATTATGCAAGAAGAAGCGGTTATAAGGACTGCAGGCTGTCTTGGTGCATGCTCCGGCTTCAGTGTGAAGTTGGGAAAACCTGACTGCTTTTTCCGAACCTTCCACCAGGGCCACACGGGGGCACACGAGTCAACGCCTTGGATCCGGGGCTCCCACTGGCTGCCTCTCCGTACAGGAACACGTTGGAGGAAGAGGAGGACGACAGCGAGGGCAGAGGCGCTACTGGACGATTCCTCGCTTGGCCCACTGCCACCGAGACAGTGACTCAGGCGGATCGTCCTTGGATATTTCAAAACCGTGTGGGTGCCGGCCCAAAGGTTCCCCTCACTTTCCAAGCACAGTCTCAGCACCGCCTGGGGTACGGGTTCCCGAGTTATTACTCAGGGCGAGGAGGGAGAGGAACTGTGTAAATAAACGCAACGTCCAGATGAAATAACCTCCTGATACCAGGGGGGCAACCCCCAAGGAGGGCCTTGGAGGCCAGTGGGGTGGGCAGAGCCATAGCCCGTTCTCCAGTGGGTCACTGAAGTGTCCTTGACACGAATAGCACAGCGGCCCTCTGCGCCTGCCCTCTCATGGAAAAGAGCCTCAGCTGCAGGGCAGCAGGCTGGCTCCGACAGAAGGTCTCCCACGCCCACAGGTCGCTGCCTCCTCACCGCCACCTGTGGGAACCCCAGGGGACAGACTCCCGGCATCACCAGGCAGCGGAAGTCACAGGCAAGCCCAGTCTCCGGGGCTGCAGCCTGCCTGCAGACGGATCCAAATGCGCACTGACATGGCAGGTAAAATAGGAGGTTACTGAAATCACCACCTTCCATAAAGAATTCAGCTGAGCTGTGACTTTATGTGAAGATTTTAGCAAAGAAACACTTCTTTCCTCACCATTCAAGACTCATCTCTCACCCTTCTGCACCAGAACCAGACAGAGTTCATCAGAAGATGCTCATTTTTGTTTATAGACATGCAATGATATGTAAATTTTGAAGTATTGATTTTTTTCAGATAAAACTGTACTTCAAAGTAGTTCTTAGTTTGAGGCCATCTCTGGGATGAGGGGTCACTCCCCTCTGTCCCTCTTATCCGTAATGAACGGAACAGCATTTGGTTAATAAGTCGATTGAAGCAGAGACTCATGTGGAGTAAGAGCATATGCACTTTAAATATTTTAAACTTAAAACATTTACCTAAAAGCAAATATGTATACTCATTTACCAACAGCAGAAGGCCACGTTCTGTAAGGGGTGGTCCCTGTTTTGAGTTCTGCATAGCCTTTCATAGGTAGATAATGGGTTATCTAGGATTTCCAATTTTGGTTTCTTTCTAGTGGAGCAAAAACTTAATGACACTTTTGAAGTAATTTGTATTCAGAATCTTTTTACAGGTAATCCATACTTCCAGCATTTTATTCTTCTCACACATAATTCCACAGTAATTGTATTAGCAATTCATCTTTATTGACACTTCCCATCATCCAATTTAGCTTTCATAGTAATTTCAACTTTTATCTCATTAGTTTACATAAGATTTAATCAAAACTATGTAATTACAAGAAGAACAAACACACATGACTTGATAAATATACAGCTAACGGTGGGGCCGGATCTGGGAGGCAGGAGCAGGCTGTTCCACCACGGCCAAGAGCTTTCACATGCGCCCTGGGCCTCAGAGGGAATGGGAGGCAGAATTAGCTTAACAAATCAGTTAAGGTGGAGGCTGGTTGAGAGAATGCCTCCTAAACTTTTTGGAAATGTCTGAAAAGTTACAGACTCAGCAGTTATCATAATAAGGTAAGTTCACTTGATATAATTTACATGCAACTCTTCAGAAAAACAAATGTGGACCCAAAGCCAGGAGCACCTGTGCCATGCATGTCTCTACCAACCCCTGACCCTATTACCATCAGCCAAAATTAACATGATTTCACTGCAGTGCTGCCCAAATCCTATGTTTGTGCTGCAAGCAGCCTAGTTCCCCTGGGGTCAAAAGACCACTACCAATTGGAAAAGCAATCACATAAGGGGAAAGGCAAAAGCAAAGCTTTTAGAAGAAATCATGGGTGAACATCCCTATGACCTTTCGGTAAGAAGCACTTACTTAAACAGAACAGAGTACAAACCATAAAGGAAAAATAATTGACAAATTGGACTATGTTAGTTGGGAACTGCTACCAAAATATGCTCTTAAGGAGTAAAAAGTAAGCCACAGACTAGAAGGTATTTGCAATTCATATATTCAAAACCTCATCTGAAATCTATAAAAACTTCCTATAAATCAATAGAAAAAGGCAGACAGTCCAATAGAAAAATGGACAAAAGACTTGAGCAGGTATTTCTAAAAGGATATCTAAATAGCCAATACACACATAAAAAGGTACTCAAGAGAAATACGAAGTTGTCAGGGAAATGCAAATTAAAATCAGAATGAAATCCAAGGATGAATGGATAAACAGATGTAGCATATGCCTACAAAAGAATATTATTTAGTCTTCAAAAATGAAATTCTGACACATGCTACAACATAGTGTAACATCCTTAGGGTTCATCTAAGTGAAATAAGCCAGTCGCAAAAATATAAATACTGTGCCATTCTACTTCTGGGGTACCTAGAAGAGACAAAGTAGAATGATGGTTGCTCGGGGCACAGGGGAGGGGGGAATAAGGAGTCAGTGTTAATGAGTACGGAATTTCAACTTGGGACGATGACAAAAGTTCTGGAGATGGGTGGTGGTGAAGGTTACCCAATAATGTGAATGTACTAAATGCCACAGAACTATACACTTAAAAATGGTTAAAATGATAAAAGTTTTGTATGTTTTGCCACAAGAAAGACAATAAAACACACCTACTACAGCTAAAAATGAAAACGACATGCACAATATCAAGTTTTGGCTGCGTTGTGGAACAACTGGAACTCTCTCAGCGCTGTTGCGAGTATAAAGCTGTGCAGTCATTCTGGAACACTGGCGCTGTCTACTAAGGCTGAGCAGCTGCAACCTTTTGACTCAGCAAGCCTATTGCCAGGTATGCATTCAGTGCTAATGCACACATCTGCTCACCAAAAAGGCAGGAACTAGAAAGTTCGTAGTAACGTTACTTGTACCACTCCTAACGTGGAAATAAGTGCATGTCCATCAATTGCAGAATGAACAGAGGCATTCCCACAGTGGACTACTCTACAGGAATGAAAATCAAATCACACACAGCACGGATGAATCTGAGAAAGCATGCTGAAAGAAACCAGACAGACAATACACACCCTATGAATTTATTTAAAATTCAAAACCAGGCAAAACTATTCCATGTTCTTGGAAGTCAAAAAGGTGGGGCAAGGGGTATTGGCTGGAAGGGAGAATTGAGGGGCTGGTCAGGTTTGCCTTCATCTGGATATCGACCACGTGGTATCTTCGCTTAGTGAGCTGTACACTTGCCAGCTACACGTTTTTCTGTGTCTATTTTACTTTAAAAAAATTAGCAAAGTTAGTCACATGTAACATCCCATACAAAAGATTAATTATGGAATATTTAGAACGCTAAGAGCATGAGGCAGTTAAGCCCCAAGGGAATGGTGAAACAAAACAATGCATGTGGCTTCAGCTAGAGTGTGATCTACCATCAGGGAGTTTAGGGAGTGAGGAAAACAGGTCAATGAGATGATGGCACCAGAAGGTGCTGTTAGACCATTCCCACCAAAATCATTCATCTTGATATCTCATCACGTGGAACCTTGTTTTGTTATTAAATGCTTAAATATTTGAGTAGTTTGCACCTTAACTACAAGCTCCCTGAAAGCAGGGACTCTGGAGTGATTTCTCTAGCACAAATCACAGCACCAGGCTAGGCATGGTGGCTCACGTCTATAATCCCAGCACTTTGGGAGGCCGAGGCAGAACGATTGCTTGAGACCAGGAGTTTGAGACCAGCCTGGGTAATGTCGCAAGACTCCATCTCTACCAAGAATTTAAAAATTAGCCAGGCTTGGTGGCATGCATCTGCCACCAGTAGTCCCAGATACTTGGGAGGCTGAGAAGGGAAGATCATGTGAGCCCAGCAGAGGTTGCGGTGAGCTATGATAGTGCCACTGCACTCCAGCCTGGGTGACTGTGAGACCTCTCAAAAAAAAATAAAAATAAATCACAGCACCGAGCACAAAGCCTGGCATGTCCTAAATAACAAAACCGCTTGTTTAATAATATACCATTATACTGGAATTAAATGACAGTAAGTTAGATGTGTTATCAGCAAATGCAAGGACTTAGCAGAAGTATTAAAATATCAATCCAGGGGCAAATTTATTTTAAGCAAAGAGCTTAGGCTTTGCAGCATGACAGATCTTGGGTAAATTATATAATATCCTGGCCTCTGCTTTGCAATCTCAGAGTGGGGATAAGTAGTGACCTCAGATGTGGTGTGAAGATGAAACAAATATGAGGTACATCCGAAGAAATGGGGATCAGAGGCACAGTTATGTGTCCAGAAGCACCCAGACAAGTACAGTAAGTTGCTGTCTCCTAAAGGCTGTGTATAATCTGGCCCTGAGCAGAAGAGGGGGCAGAGGACAAACCTGGATACCTCTCCATGCTTCATCTCCTTGAGCCTTCCTAAAGCCAGCACCTAGGGGGACTGCACACGAAGCCTTTCTGATCTGTCACCTGGAATCCCTTCTGCAGCCACAAATTTGAGTGAGACAAAGCCAAGGAAACAACAGATGCATTTAATGGATTCTAGGTGCAATAAATAATGCAAGTGATAGTGATCTGTTCCCAACCATGAGGCAGCAGAGTTCATTATGAGTAACTGCAACTGCCGTGCCCTCTGCAGATAAAATATAGGCATTCAAATTGGAAGGTGGGCATCTAGAGCCTTCCTTGGAGCTGCCTATGTGTGGGATGTTCCTCCTTCACCAGTGAGAGGCAGGGTAGTGTCTGAAGACAACTGGATTCTGGAGACATGCCCTATGTTTGTAAAATTTATTGAACAGCCAGCATGAACCACCACACACTGTCCTAGATCTGCCACTAATAGATCATGAAACTTTGGTCAAATTTTCTGAATACTCTAAGGCCTTCATCTCATCATTTTTAAACTAGTAAGCAGTACCAGGCCATCTTTGGATCTCTTATCAACCCAGGATTCTCTAATCCATGGTTAACCAAAGTTACCCTCTCTCTAATTCGCTCCATGACATCTATTTCTGCTATCTTTAGAGTCCTCATTTGTGGAGTGTCACACAGAACAGTAATCAGGTAACTGAGCTGGACAGACATGTCGTCTGACTGCCAACGGAGACGGACATCAGACTTGAATACAGGAGCAGAGTTCATCTCTCACATCACATTTTTCAGAACCATAACAGCCACCTTGGTGGTTTGCCCATTCACTGATTCAGTGAATGATTCCTGCATCCAACAAGCCTCTATTTGGTGTCATCTTGGCCCAGGCACTACATTGGGTGTTGGGGAAATGCAATAGTGGGTTAAGATGAAGCCCCTGCCCTTAAGTTGTTCATGCCCTATAGAAAATGCAGACACTAAACATGAATCACCCACAGCATGGGGCTGTAAGGGAGGACTGAGCACATTGTAGGCAGAGGGGAAGCAGCCAGGAGAAAGAGATGAAAGATGCAAGAGAAGGGGAGGAGGTAATGGAGTGAGGGTCTGGAGATAAGGGAGGAGGCAGATAGGGATAGAGCTGGAGGAAAACAATATTTCCTGCAATTCTTACCAAAAAAAAAAAAAAATCCCTACTGATAACCAATTTCCAGGGCAGAAAGAACAATTTGGTAATGAGTTTTCTAAGTGTTTGGCTTTGAAAAAGTCAAAGTGAGCTTAATTTAGCATCTTAACACCTGGCTACCATCTAGACACTACCTCCTTCTGCCTTCAAGGGGTAACAGCTCCCTGCATCTACCTTTGAATTCTGCTGTCCCAGCCCAGTCCTGGGGGTGGCGGGGGGGGGGAGGCGGTGACTGGGAGTTGAACATGGTTTCAAAGCCACAAAATGGAGAGTACGCACCAGAGTAAAGTCATTTATATATGGGCATCTTCCGCTGGGAGGAACTGCTCCTCTATCACTCTTTGGTATCGCAGATTAAGACTAAAGCACAACTCATTTTTTGCTTTTCCATTCTAATTAGCTGTATATTTTTAGCACGTGTTATATAAGGCTCATGTGCCCAAATTCGTTGGCTTAGGGCCTTTCTTTCCTTTCATTTCACTGGCAGATTGACCCGCGTGGTAGGATGACGAGCTGATCATGACAAGTCTGTAAATAGCCTGCCCGAGGAGGGGTGGACGGGAAGAGAGCTCTCGAGATGAAGTGAGGGTTTGTATTTGGCATGCCAAGGCTAAATCCATCCCTTCTAAAAGGGGAAAGCAGAAAGAACTTGCAATTCCAAATCGAACTGCAGCGCAGCCGGTAGGAAAAGGCTGCTCCGTCTCCAACAAGCACGACAGGCAGGCGGAGCTAAGCACCCACAGAGGCCCCCAGACCCCCAGTGCGGCAGCCAGCCTTGGGTACAAAATGCTTCAGGGGCTCCTTCAGCTGCAAGAGAGTCTAATTCGGGCTGTCCGTGTACTACATGCATGAGTTACAAGCCTTTCTAGGAAAAAAGGCCCATCTGCACTGCTAGTGGGAGGCAGGGAAAAGCATGAAGTAGAATGGGGAAACCTTGCCCTAGCCCCACCTCTGCCTCAGTTCCTGCCGCTCTGGCAAACACACTTCACCTGTCTCAGGATCAGCATCCTTGTGTTAGGAATATCTACCATCACTTCTACACCGGGGTTGTGGAAGGATGAAAGTGGAACAATGAAAGAGAAAAGTACAAAAAAAAGTATACTTTTCAGAAAAGTATAAAGTTATATTCAACTGGAAAGCATTATCGTCACGGGTCTGCACCATACCTGTAATCACACACCCCAAGCAAAATTTGCAGAGATCACTGGGGCTAAGCCTCCTACTCCCAAAGACCACAACATAGAGTGAATTCTTCTAGAACCAGTTACTTGCAGAATTAGAGCCTAACAAGGCTTAGAAAAAGGAGAGAGGCAACTCTATGAGCCAAGGAGATTTAGTGCTAGGAGTACTACCTTAGAGCCCAAAGGAACACACAAAGGCCAGAAACCCTTTCTCAGCCCCAGCCGGACTCGTTACTAGGTACATTGTCAGCACCACCCAGGTGCACCCACCCTCTCCTGCCTCCCAGCCAGTAAAGGTCATGCAACAGCCAACATTCACCCGGAAGGCACACATCTATATGAAGCCTTTGGGTGTCTCAAAGACAATTTTAAGTCACTATGGAAAAGCTGTTCTAGAGCTAAAGAAAAATAAAGCTGTATTTTTTCCCTCAGCGTATACCAGCAGTTAGCAATTATGTGTTTACCTATTTAACAGAAAAACAAATACTCAAATCCCCATCAGCCTCTACGAGAGAGACGTGGCTTTCTGCTGGTTTACAATCGTGGAGACAAAATCCACCCTCCAGCACCTTTCCACCTGGGCTACAGAATCGAGTGACGTGCTCTAGGCCTCATAACCTTCAGACCAGCAGCTACGGACTGGTGCTCTGCATGTTTGGTCCTGCTAGGCACTGGGACATTGTGCATATTTACTGCCCTTGGGGTCAGAAAGACCTGGATCCATGTGGCTTTCCTATGTGACCTTGAGGGAGGTATTTGTTTATTCCGTTTTCAACTGGGTAAAAATGGAGATGAGAATTCCTGCTTCCCAGGGGGGATGTGAGGATTAAGTTAGATCAGGTATACAGAAGTGCTGAGCACAGAGCCCAGCCCATTGAGGGAGGTCCATGATGAATACTAGGTTCCTTCTTTAGGTTCCAGTCCCAGAGAAATCCAATTTGATTTGTTAATTCGCAAATTATGTCTTCACTTTTTCACGTCCCTTTTCTCTGACAACGTTGGCCTCCCATAACCCCCTCCCACATATATACATCCTATACTTCTCATTAGCCTGTGTCCTACTTTTCAGCCCAAACTTCTAAGCTCAAATTCTATTTCTAGAAATCCTTTTGGTGCCTCTGGCCCATAGGAACCCCTCTGTCTCAACGCTTCTAGCCATGGCTGTCCATGTCACGCAATATTTATAGACAAGAGTGACAGTGTTTTAATAATTTTTTTTAAAAAGCACTGACTTACAAATCCCTTCTCAGCTTCCATCTTTCAAGTGGAGATAATGCCTGCTCTGTCTACCTCGTAGCTTTACTTTAGGATCAAGTAAGATTACCGGCATGGAGGAGCTACGTAATCTGCCAGTACTATGCAAATGTGATGTCTCCTCTCTTCATCACCACCACTAACAGTGCTGCCACCATCCCTCCATAAGAAGAGGTCAAGGTGTGGCACGCACACACCTCGCTGATTTCACCAGCTCCTTCCCGCCTTGCTAGGAAGTTAATGGAAACTCCCTTGTGATGGGCTTTTCTTTGAAGAAAGCGGTTATGGATATGGCAGTTGCCCTGAAATTAGTGTGAGTTCCACCTCTGCTCACATCCCCCCGGCCAGGGCCCTAGAGAAAGGAGAATTCAAAGTTAGCCGACTTTCCACACATCTCACTGCAAGCCCTGGCCGTCTGCTGCCAAGCAGCAGACTGAAAACTCATGTCTGCCAACCTCGTCATTTCTCAAAATTTCAGCGATTTACATTTCACAAGTTTGTGAGATGCAAGTCCCAGTTTCCTAGGATGTCGAAAAAACAGGCACAATATTCTTTTAGAAACTCCCAACCAAAACTGTATGGTACTGAGATTTCTAATATTCTGTCTCCCCGAACTCTCCCGGTCTGATTCAACCTGCCCAAGTTAGCCTTGCCTCCCCTGTAAGCCACCCCTCAGGGATCCCCACATCTGGGCCAGGAGTGATTACCCCATCTTTCTGTTCGCTGATGCACAACCTTTAAGTCCTACCTCAAGTCCCACCTGTTGCAGGATGTCTGCCCAGGGTTCCCCAGCACACAGTGACTGACAGTTGCCTTCTCCCACCTCCACCACAGACCTTCTCGTAAGAGCAACCTCAGTGGAAGTGATCCTTGCCAGCCTGTGAGCTCCTGAAGCACATGCTCCAGAATTCTCCCTTAGGTTCATCACTCAGAGGGCTGTATCTTGGGTATACAGCAAATACTTGCTGATAAAAACTGATTAAAATGCAGGCTACTTAGAGAGAACAGGTGAAATAAGTATCAGGACCTGTAAGAAAAGAAAGAAGGAAAGCCCTGACTCTTCGGTACAAGTCCTAAGTTTTGGAAATTAGAAACCGACATCCTAAAGGGTCGTCTTCGAGTCCAGGCTGCCCATGTCAGGCTCCAGATCTCCCTCTTCCTGCTCTGAGACCATAGGTGGCCTACCCTTGCGGCAGGCTGGGTACCTTTAAAACACTCTGCCTGGTATCATCTGCCCTGGCCCAGTTCTCAGTTTCCTCAGTTCCTCAGTTTCTCCTCACTGAGCACACCCAAGAAGTCTGGCTGCTCAGCCCTGCCTGCCACAGGCCTGCAGGCTGGTCCCCTGGACTCAGAGCTGTCCATGTCCCCACTGGCCGAGCACTGAGGCATCCAGAACTCTGCTGGTGTCTGCACTGCCCAGGCCTGGCTTTGGTAACCGACCCATGCCCTCACCACATCTGCCCCCAGTCTGAGTTCTCAGGCAGCTGTCTTCTCCTATGCATCCGTTTCCGTGGAACTCTTTGCTGCCACCAGTATAGACCAGAACACTCAGTTTTTTCCAGCACTGTGCAGGCCAGTAATATAACAGCAGCACCTCTGACTCTGAGAGCACACTATTTGCCAAGCACTTTTCTATACACTTTACGCATACATATTCACCCTATTAAGCATCACAACAACCTGATAAGGTAGGGAAGTGGGTCCCCTGTCATTGTCCCTCATGAGTTCAAGAACTAGCCTAAGGTCCCACTGCTATTACAGGAGGTGGCAGAGCCCGGATTCTGTCTAGCACGGGTGCCTGCGTGCCCAGCCTCTGCCGTCCTGCCTCCACAGAATGCCCACATACAGAGAAGAGAGTTTCCTCTCCACCCGTCCCAACGACCACTGTTTTCTTAACATCTCCTCTGCCTTCAGCCCTTCAGCTTCCTGTTTAAAAACAGCTGGCCTGGTAAAGGGAGCCTCAACTTTGGCATAAGGATTTCTTTCTCTGGCAGTGAATGTATTTGTTTTACCTCTCCTCAAACAAAAATGTGCCTCGCTCCCTCTGTTATAAAGATCAAGAAACAAGTTACTCAGCACAATTAACTAGCCAGGCCAGGAGTGAACAGCCCATGCCCCACCCATGACAAAAGGATCTCAGGAGGAGAAGTAGGAATGAGGCTCAGTGGGACAGGTCCATTTGTTTATTGGGAATCACAGCTTGTGGAAAGAGTGCTTGCTCCCTCTGTCTATCTTCAAGGAGCCCGGGATGCAGCAAACTCATGTTTAAATGAATCATTCACACCCCCCTTCTCAAAACTGCCCAGAACCCCCCTCTCCCCACTGCTTACTGCATCCGAGAACACTCCATTCTGGTCGATTCGGTCCCCCACGTTCCTGTTCCTTGTCAAGCTCTCTCCAGCCACTTCCCTCTGCTCACAGAAATCCACCCTCCGAAGCTCACCCAGCCCCACCTCCCCACGGAGCCTTCCCAAACCCCTGAACTTGAGGCACAGTCCCAGCCGTCCCTGCAGCCCAGAGCCGGCACCGTACCAGTCAGTACACAGTTACACACCTCATGCGCCGTTTCTCCTGTGTCTCCTCAACTTGTCTGGAAGCAGAAGTTTCATGTCTTAGGCTTCTGTATCTGCCACACCATCCGAGACAGAGCTGAGCACACAGTAAAGGTGATCACACACTTGGCTAGGTGACACAAACTAGAAACGTCCCTGTGTTCTGTTCCACCTCTAAGGCTGGTTTCAAAATGATAGTTTACAAGCCAGAGCCACACATCCTATTGACCCGCTTGGCATCTCTTTCATGCAGGAGAACTTCAGGCCCCACTCTGTGAGCCTCAGGGGGTCGGGCTCACAGCTGCCCCACACAGGCACCGCTCTGGGTGCGCATGCACCTGCCAGCAGAACGACTGGTGAGATACTCCCCATTATCCAGCACACCTATCCCCTGTCCGAAAGCTGTCAAGACCTCAAGAAGAGCTAAATATGTCAGAGTATCAGCCCAGGGACCTATAATTTCTGCATTTTCTAGGAGACTTTTAGTGCTACACGCTTTCCCACCAGAACTTTCTAAAACGCTCTCTACTCACTGAGGCCCGTTTCTAGTTATTTCTCCCCATACAAAAATCAACAGTCACTCAGAAAATTCAAAAGCACTGTTTTCCTCCCCTCCCCTCCATGAGAAAACAAAGTTCAATTTCTGTTTCTTTCCTTTATTCAGCTTTACAGAAGGTGTGTGGTATTTTCTCTCCTTATATCTCAAGAATCATCGAGCCCTGTAAAACCAGGGATATCGGAACATGATCTTTTGTGCACTTACTGTTTCCAGTGACTAATATGTGAAGGATGTACCCTCAAGTTACAGGGATTTAACATAAAATCAGAGCTGCAAGAGAAAGGTTTGGTGGTTCTTAGGCGTTCAGGCACATCCCAGTGCTGGATGAGATACACACGTTTGCACTGTGTGGTCTCAACTCCGTGATAATCTCCAGGCAACCAAAAGCCAGCTGCTTAGCAACACAAGCTGGGGAATCAGCTCGCACGTCTTTATTAAGGAGCTGCTTCTGCCCGGTGGTGAGCAGAGGCCTGGGTTGAAGGAGCCCCAGGCAGCCGCTACCAGGCAGAGGCGGGGTCGCATGGGCTTGGGGTGGGGGCAGCCCCGGGGAAAGGGTTTAATGAAGACGGTGGGAAGAGAGTAGGTGGCAGGTTGTCCAGAAGTTCAAGGAGGAATTAAAAATGCAGCACAGGTTACAATTCTAGGGCAGGCAGTTAATCCTCTCCATAGAGGCTCTGAAGCACTTACTTCTACTCCTCTGTCTCTGCTCTAGACGTTCCTCCCCTGGAGGTGGAAGGGGGTTTGGCTTTATAAACTAATTCAGGTGCTTAGCAGCTCAGCCAGTACACAAAGAATCTCGGAGCCTCTGGTCCAGCTCTTTCCCCGACCCATGCTGAATATGATAGGAAAGCTAACAGCAATTTGTGAAATTGCTACTTAAATTTTTACAGAGCTCGAGCTTTCCCAGATACCGTAGGGGACAGAAACAAGAATAGAGGACTCGAGAGAATGTGGCGATTTTGGATCTAGGCTACCTGGGCTGGAGACCAGACTCTACTATCACTCAGCTTTGGAGCCTTGAAAAAAGTGCTTCCCAAGACTCACCCATAAAAGAAGGATAATAGTACTGACCTGCAAGTACCTCAGGGTTGTTGGGGGGATCAAAGAAGATGCATCTGGAAGTTTTGCCTTTCTGTCAAGCTATGGTATTAATATCATGATAAATCAAGGCACCTCACCCAAGAAGGTGCCAAACTGGATGGAAAGAGATGTCAATGCATGAGACAACGTGACACAGTAACAGCTGCAGGGCAAAGGCTGCTCAGGCTGCAGGGACGGGGAGTCAAGAGCCCCGAGTCTTTTTCCTGTTGCCTATTTACTAACCTCCTGCCTAAAAGCTGGGTGGAGGAAAGTATAGGAAAGGCAATCCACGCCACTCCAGAGGGGTCTCTGGGGATAGCTACTTTGCTGTAGGTGTTAGCTGGTCTCTGTCTTGAACCAATTCTATGGATTTTAATTATCCAGGCTACAGCAATTCCCCCAGAGTCAGAGATAACCTCAAATTGATGTCAATGGAGAGATGCTCATGCTATCTCCACCCCAGATCTTTCAACTTGACCTCCCAGGGGAATATCGGCTCATTAGCAAGCACATTCACACCAAGGACTGCCCTCGGGAAAATACAGTCCCACAGAGGAAGAATTCCCCTACCCAGAAAGGGTTTGCCTTTGTGATCTCAGAGACCTGCCCACCTGTAATCTTATTTGAATCTTAGTTCAATTTCCCTATATGAGGGAGCATGTGGATGTGAATTTAATTTTATCCCTACTACTAGACATCCAAAACAATCTAGAAATTGGCTAACTGCCTCCATTTATTATACATTCAACCTAATTCAGTCCAAAGTGATAAATATGTATTGAACCCTTTCTGTAGAACAGCAGACATCACACCAGGAAGATGTCAAAACGAAGACAACACTGTCTCCTCTCAAAGACCTCGCGGAAGAGCTACAGTGCACACAGTCTCCCCTGCCTACTACAAAACGGAATGCGGAAAATGACAGTGTTTGATCCGCCTGTTGGGGTAACTGGATGAAGCTCTCACAGCCAGAAATGAGTGACCCAGGGCTCTGGCCAACAGGCCACTCTCTCTCTGCCACCTACCAGCTGTATGGCTTTTAGCAAGGGACCGAACTACTCTGTGACTGAGTTTCCTAATCTAGAAAATGAGGATGATAGTCGCCAATAAGCAACTGGATTGTTGTGCGGAACAAGCAGGCTGACATACGCAAAACTTAAAATGGTATCTGGCACTTAAGTGCTCAGTTAAGGTCAGTGGTTGTTATTTCCTCCCATTTCTTTTGGAGGGGCTCTGTTTACCCTTTTTATGCAACCATTTCTATTTCCTACCATCTTTGACCACAACCTCCCTCAGAGGCCCTAGGAATTTCAGCAGCTCTAACTCCACACACCTTTTCCTCTGGGCAAGTCTCTTCCCGAGAAGTTCAGGAATTCCACCAAGGGCTCTGCTGTGTGGAATACCCACCTCCCTGACACCTTTACCTGGCCTGTATTCTTCAGTCTCCTTTGGTCCACTGAGGACCACAGCTCACCTATAGAGGGATGAGCTGAGAGCCCAGCTGCTTGTTGGAAACACCTGAGCAACAGGCATGTGCATGGGTGGGCAAGAGTAGGAGGGCGGGGGACAACTGTTTGGTTGACTTTTAAAAACAGCTTTACGGAGATATCACGTGCCATAAATTCACCTATTTAAAGTGTGCAATTCAATAGTTTTTAGTCCATTGAGAGAGATGTGCAACCATCATGCAACCATCACCAGTTGTAGAACATTCATCACCTCAGACAGAAATCCCTTATCCTTTAGTTGTCAAACCCCATCCTCCAATTCCCCACCCCCAGCCCTACGCAACCACTACTCTACTTTCTGCCTCTACAGATTCCCCTAGTCTGGGCATTTCACCAGTGGAATCATCCAATACGTGGTCTTTTGTGCCTGGCATCAGTTACTAGCATGAGATCTTCAAGCTTCATCCCTGTCAATGCTCCATTCCTTTTTATGGCTCAACCCTAATCCCTTGTACAGATATTTTGCATTTTGTTTATCCATTCGACAGCTGATGGACATTCGGATTGCTTCTGCTTTTCGGCTATTATGAATAATGCTGCTATGAACGTTCACGTGCATGTTTCTGTGTGAACGTGCGCTTTTATTTCTCTTGGGATTACACTCAGGAGCGGAATTGCTGGGTCCTAGGGCAACTCTGTTTAATCACCAAGGAACTGCAAGACTTTTCTAAAGCAGCTGTGCCACTTTCTACTCCCATATTCAGTCGATTACTGAAGGGGCAGTTGGAAGGATACACTCATCATCACCTTCCAGATTGTCACTCTCAGGCTGGTGTCACTTTCCTTTCCTCCCTGAGACCTCCAGGTACATTTTTCTCTCCCCAAACAGAAGCTTGATTGAGAGATTGCTCAGAGCTTGCCTGAAGGTTGAAGAGTGAAAGCTGCGTCCTTACCTACCAGGGGGCTACTAGCTCTGGAGATTAGAGTGACCAGCGTGTCTGCATCAGCTGGGGCTGCCTGGGCACATGGGAGATCTGCAGGTCACTCAGCAGCTGGCCAGGATGAGATAGGCCAGTTCTTGGGTCCTCAGCCCCTCCCTCCCTCACTGTCCCCGGCATCTTCCCTCAACCCACCCACCTTTTCCACGCCTGATGGACGCCGGTGCTAGGGTTTGCCTGTGCCACAAAGATGCCCCGTACTTATGTTTAACCCTCTTGGGGAGGTTGTGACGTTTATTTCCTTCTGCTGCCATCCATCAGAAGGGACCCCATGTATGCCATGGTACATGCCCACCGGTTGTTTCCTGTGCTTTTCTCCAGCTCACACCCTAGAGTCACAGAAGGCCTGGATTTTACAAAAGAAAGGCATTTCGTGAAAATGACCTGTGATCTTTCCACTGCCTTCCTCAGTTTTTCCACAGCCAGCTTTCTCTCCTGGTAGCCTTCCTCACTCTAGGTTTCCTTGGTGTTCTCCAAACTGTGAGCCAAACAGCACTGGGTACCCCTCCAGTGCCACCGTGGAGATAGGGGTATAGGAGAAGGGTCCCCAATTCAAACCAAAAACGAGGCATAAGCACACACCTCAGCAGAAAGGTAGCAAATCCAGAGACTGGAGATAGAAAGCCAACACTTTCACATATACCTACAGACTTTCCTGTAGTCTCTTGCCAAGTAATTCGGAGAGCACATGCCTGGAAAGGAAGTAGCTCTCCAATGCCAAGCCAATGCTCCCGGGCGCAGCTCAGCATGCCCACACCCGGTTTTCTAAGCTCCACAAGGATGCTGACAACTGGCCTGTCCGTGTTCATTCCCTTGACAGGGTGCCTGTATCCCATCAGCTCAGGAGCCCAGGTCGCCATCTCTTTTCCCCTGTGCACCCCCGCCCTTATCGCCCCATCCCTGACGTGTTTTCAATTAAACTAAAGTGAAACCAGCTGTTTCCGTGTAACAACCTTGATTTACATACACCTTATCAAGTCCACATGGGCTGGCCTCTGGCCTAGCTGTTCTGACACCCTCTCCAAGTGGTTGTCCCACCCCAGCTGGGACACCCTGGCCATGCCAGCTCTGCGGTGTGTGCACCTCGTGGCCCTTGAAGTAGCTTCTGCTTCGGTCCCTCAGCACACTTCAGCCCAGCCCACACCTCCAAACCACACGAGCCTTCCCGGGGCTGTGGCCCACAGTGACCCCCTTCACTCACTGTCAGTGCCACCCCTCTGGCATTGGTTGTCATCCATCCGAAGGCCTGTGATGTCTCGATGTTATATGTTACTTACACACTGTATTTTATTTCCTCTCAGGGGTGCGTGTTCATGCCATCAATACCACATTGTTTAGCTGTTCAGTGCTGCCCCTCCCATGCTCTTATTTAGACAGGAAGTTCCGTGAAGACTGGGCTGTCTGACAGCAGAGGAGGACACGACTGAGGCAGTGCAAGGAGCCGTGAGATTTCCAGCCTCTGCAACAGTCTACACAACACAGCCTGTTGTCCTCTGGCTTCTGCACCACACGAATGCGCGGGACAGGCTCTGAAGACCTGCACCTCTCCCCTGCCCTCCCCTCCAAACTCCCGCTGCCAACCGCAGCCCCTCCCAAGCTCCCATGGCGCCCCACCCCCAGCCTTTGTAGGCCCACCACGGAGGACTCCAGCCCAGGAGAAGTAATTCCTTTGTGTGCCTTCGGTTTCCAGCTGGTGGACAGATTGGTTTACTATACACAACCATAAAAGCTTCAGGGATTTGGTTGAATTTAAGTCATCTGGTCTTAAAGTAACTATAGAAACCTAAAAATGATTTATATGGTGATTTCTCTCTCTTCCAATTGCATTTACTGTCTGAACCTTTTTCTGCTCTGGTCCTATTCTCCAGTCCTTGCAACGCGCTAGTTGAACAGAGGCTTAATCTCAAATAATATTGGTGATAAAACTGTGTGGTACGATCAGAGCTTAACTAAAATACGTGAGTTATAATACAATTTCAAAGACAGCTAGAGTAAAGCCCCATTACCGACTAGGTAAGAGATAAAGCTAAAGCCCGCATTACATACTACCCACTTGTGGGGAAGGGAATATACCACCTACTGCTTCTACAGCCAGCATAGGATTTCATCTACAGTCTCAAGTAGATTTATGAACAAGACACTCTAATGGGGCTTTACTGTGTTTGGATAGTGTGCTCTTTTAAAAATTCTACAGCCTAGAGAGATCAGAGCATCTCAGAGTTTCAATTTGGCTAACATACTCAATTTAAGAGGATGTGAAAATTGTCCAAATAAAACATTATTTGCACTTTGTCAAATAAGAAATTTTCCTCAGTGCACAGAGAAGAACTATTTCTCTCTCCTGTCATAATACCACACCTTTAAAGGAATAAGTAGAGACAGAAAAGACCAACACGAAACCCACCAGACAGCACACGCAGATATCACGCTCTGTCTGTGGAGTTCTCTCTCAGCATGGCTACCTTTCACTTGAGCCCCAGAACCAGCCTGAACTCTGCAAGTTCTACCACCTTTCCACAGTAAGTGAAGACTCTCCCAGATAAATTTGTTAAATTGCCCTAATTTTTCTCCCTGATAGTCCTGTTTTGAGAGGATGTCGCTGCTGCAGAACTCGCCATGGTGGCACAGACCCTGCCGCGTTTTCTTCCAGGTTTCTTTAGTCCACCCACATCTCTTGCCATTCGCCCCAGACCAAGTGCACACACGACTGAACCGACACCAGAACAAGCCCATGACTGGGCTCCAGCAGCACTACCCTCTGCTGAGCAAAGCAACCAACCTGGAAAAGATCGTGTGTTTGGTAAACACCTGGCAGAGACTTGAAAATCTTTGTCTATCTCTAGGAGGCATCATCAGTGCTTTTCTTGTTTGCCCTTTGTTTGCCCTTCAGGTAGAAAGGACCAGCTCCTGGAAAGGCCCTGAGGGAACCTACATCTCTAATGATGAGGGGCTGAGTTCTTTAGGGTTCACTGGAGCTTCGGTAAATTCTAAAATATTCAATAAAACAAAACAAAACACACCCCAGCCAATTCCCAATCTTAATATTTAAACCCTTTCTTCTTGCAAATTCATACCATAGATCGTAAAGATGCGCTTAGAAGCTAACAACAGATGTGCTGGCTAAACACTTAAGATCTATCCACTCCCAAGAAATGAAATAAAAAGTACTCTCACTGGGCTGAGAGAACGGCATGCCCGACTCCTCCACTGTATTATTTTGCACAAAACTTCAGGTGTTAAGAAAAGAACACTCTTTTGTCTAAGATACGCTATGGAAAATCCTGGCAAAAGGATACTTTTTTCAGTGGCTGATAATAAGGACCTCTGAGGTGGGAAGACCAAGAGTTCCCTACTGGATACGCATGGGTAATCTCCCCCACAGCTGGGCGCTCCTGGATGGCTATACATGCTATTCATGACTACCTATGCCGAGCCAATAAAATCAACATTTGATTAATTTTCCATCAATGGAAGATGCTACGAACTCTAAAAATTCCTAATCTGATTATGGCTCATTGACTTTAACACAAAAATGCCAATATTTGCTGCTAAGAGTCATATACTCACCTCCCAGTTAATAATCAGAGCAGAGCCTTGTAGAGTGAGTCACTCGGCCAAGCAGCTTCCCTTTACAAATGAGGAAACGCAGGCCCAGAGACCCCAGTTAGCTTGCCCAGGGTCGCATCACCAGTAGCAGAAGCAGAACTCCCTGCTCACAATACCAGTTACTCTGTACTTAGTGTATTGTGTTCTTTTTGACAAAACAGTAGTTCAGAGATGCTAAAGTAGGACAAGGAAAAGTGTTGCTACCATAACTGAAGGAGGACTATCTAGGACCCCAGCATTGCTCAGCTGGAGAAAAGGAAAGCTTTAGGAGAAAACAAAAGCTGCTTTCTATGCTCTGAAGGGCTACTAATAATGGATTTGTAGAGCCCTAGGGGACTGATCAAAGCCTGCAGTGGTGAAGTTACGGGCAAGCAAGGTTTGGGGAAGGCCCCAGAAGTTTCTAATAAGATGCATCCCACAAAGACATGGGCTGCATTAAGCTCTGTGAGGAAGGGAGTTCGCAAATTAGGCTCTTTATATATATGTCTCCCTGGTGGGAACAGGGAGAGAATGTTAGCATCTAAAGGCTTGGTTAGCACCTGCCAGAAATACAAAAGGAAATCTTCTATTAGGTGGGAGTTTCAAACAGAGCAGATTTTAAATTTAGTTGATGGTTTGAATCTCTGGAAATACCTTCAAATATAGATTACTAAAGCTAGTGAGTGAAAACTAGCCTGGAAATAGGTAAATTTAAAAAAAATTCTCTGTATGATTCCAATGACTGGCTAAATAAGGAATGACTAAAATAGATCGGTGGCTCTCATACCTTTTGGTCATGACCCATAGTATGAAAAACATTTTTACATGAAAACTCAGGATATACACATATTTATATTAGCATAAACAGAAGTTTCACAAAAACAATTGTTTGGCCAGGCGTGGTGGCTCACGCCTCTAATCCTAGCACTCTGGGAGGCCAAGGCGGGTGGATCGCTCAAGGTCAGGAGTTCGAGACCAGCCTGAGCAAGAGCAAGACCCCGTCTCTACTAAAAATAGAAAGAAATTATCTGGACAACTAAAAATATATATAGAAAAAATTAGCCGGGCATGATGGCATATGCCTGTAGTCCCAGCTACTTGGGAGGCTGAGGCAGTAGGATCGCTTGAGCCCAGGAGTTTGAGGTTGCTGTGAGCTAGGCTGACGCCATGGCACTCTAGCCCGGGCAACAGAGTGAGACTCTGTCTCAAAAAAAAAAAA
>CAUYSK010110297.1:0-16808 GCA_963575035.1 Avahi laniger
CAGCTACTCGGGAGGCTGAGGCAGTAGGATTGCTTGAGACCAGGAGTTTGAGGTTGCTGTGAGCTAGGCTGACGCCACGGCACTCGCCCCAGGCAAGAGAGTGAGACTCTGTCTCAAAAAAAAAAAAAAAAAACAAAAAAAACTTAAAATAATCAAATCGCAGAAAACTCACAAAAATAATGCATAAAATTTATAGGAAAGTTTAAATGATGATATCCAGATGATGGTCCCTGGTTATGAACCAGAACTCATAGATATTATTAGTTTTGTGAATGAGAATCATTAAATGTCTTTTTATTTAAGAAGACATATTTACCACTTAATTCTCACTTCTCTTTGACCTTCAAGCAAACCCAAAATTGAACCTATGTATTCTATAAACATTGATGACTATTTTTAAAAGGGATTGTTTCCTTAATCTCCTTTTCCTAGCTTAACATTCCATAAGTATCAGCACAGCTTCAAATTTGGCACGTATAAATTGAACAATAGTTCTAACTTGTAATAACACAAATATTTGTGAAAATCACACACTTGACTTTTTAATTAGTGCATTCATAGCTGCTTATTATAAGGGAATGATCACTGAGATAACAATAAAAAGGCCTGAGTTCCCTTCTGGGCTCTGCTATTTACTGACTTATGTAATTGTGAAATAAATTCTTAACACCAGTTGGCATAAAATAAGAGCCGATAAAATATCTGTTGAGTCAAAATGTGAATTTGACTAATGGAGACCAGTATTTAAGAAGGAAAAATTAGTTTTCTATACTGCGTAATAAATGATCATAAATTTGTAGCCGAAAACAGCACACATGTATTATCTCACATTTTCTGTATGGTGGAAATCTGGCACAGCGTAGGTGGGCTATCTGATTCAGGGTCTCACCAGGCCGCAATCTAGGTGTTGGCTGGGGCCGTGGTCTAGAACTAGAGAAGAATCCATTTCCAAAGTCCTCATGTTAGCAGAATTCAGCTCTTTGTGACTTTGCACTGAGATTCCGTATCCCTGCTGAGTATGCTGAATTCCGGTTGTCCAGGACTGCTCTTAGCACTTCAGGACCACTGGAGTTCTTGCCACAGGGCCCTGTCTACATGCTGTTTCACAATATGGACATCTGCTTCTTCAAAATCAGTAAAAGAGAGAGAAAGCGAGACTGATTCTTACACCAAGGATGGCTCATTTTCTCTTTTAAAGTTCTTCACCTGGTTAAATCACGCCTGCCTGTAGTAATGGTTTTGATTAAGTCAACAACAAATGATTCAGGATCTTTAATTATATCTGCAAAATCCCTTCACCTTTACCATATCCCATAGCCTAGAAACAAGTCATATTCAAGGGGAAAAGATTACATAGCATGTGAATGCCAGGGGATGGGAATCTTTTGAGTCACTTTAAGGTCTACTTGACAAAGATGGAATTATGATGATGAAGCCCAGAAAATATCCAACTTATCTTATAAACATATGAAAGAATAGAGAAGAAATCCAATTAGGTTACAGTATCCTAAGGTAGAGTAAGTGCTGGGCTAATAGTTAACAAAACATTGACAATAGACAATAGCAAGAGTGGTGTTCATATGGTCTCTCTTACCTCAACTAGATAGCTGCTACACCCAGTCATCTATCACTTATTATAAGAAATAAAATGTGAGTGGAGGGGTAGGGATGGTGGTTGCTTCAGACAAATTTACATTGATAATCCTTGCTTGAACCTTTGCCACGAATCTTTTTCGTTTATATTTTTTCCTTAAGATGTTGAGCTCAGCTAAACAATAACGTCTCTTAACCCTTCCCTTTGGACATGACAATTTTATCCATTCAGGAATTCATTCAGGACAAATAAAATTATTTATTTGCAACAACTCCTCCCCGCCACGCTAAGTGAAAATAAAAGTGTTTTATTAAACCCCACAGGGGAAAAAGTGTTCTTATAAATTAAATTTCCAGCATTATTTGATTTTTGAAAAAAGACAACATAGTTTGGCACTTGTACTTTCCTGCTAAAATAGAAAGATCTAAACACATTGTAAATGTGGCAAAGAGCTTTCATCTTTTTCAACTCGAAATTTAATTTTTCTTCATCTCCTCGAAATGATAGGGCAATACCTTTGAGCTAAGGGTTGCTTATCATGTACCTGCTTTAAGGACAAGGTAGGCCAGCAATCAACAAATTTCTCCTTTCCAAAGTTTTGGGCTATAGCAGGGCTCATCTAATCCCCAAATCCTACCTGTAAAGTATAAGAGTAAGAAAGAAAAATGGCCTAATTGTATAATTCCTTTCTCCTACAACAATCACCTAAAACAGCATAAAAAAATAACAAATAATCAGATGAAAATTTGTTTATAATTCTATTTGAATCAATAATTATAACAAAGAAAAATTAGAAAGTCATTCTTTTAAAAATGATTTTATTTAGCAACTGTTATGAACTAGACAATATCTTAAATTATCAGGAAAACTGGAGAGAAAAAACCTTAACTCAAATATCTAACATTAGAAGAATTGTTAGGCATATTATAGTATGTCCATATTATTACATGTTAAAAAATCATGACTGCTTTATTTCTAAAGAATTTCTCATAACATTTTTAATTTTAAATGATAATAGATTAAAAATTAACATTTGCATGGATAATTATAGTATATTCATATAATTAAATGTCATACAACTGTCGAAATAAATACCTAGAATAACATATATCAACTTGGATGAATCTCAAACATAATGTTAAACATAAAAATATAGGTTACTGGCCAGGTATGGGGGCTCATGCTTGTAATCCTGGCATTTTGGGAGGTTGAGGCAAGAGGACTGCTTGAGGCCAGGAGTTTAAGACCAGCTTGAGCAACACAGAAAGACCCTGTCTCAAAAAAATTAAAACATATACGAACAGATTATAGAGGAATACTTTCAGCATAACTGTGTAATACTATGTAGTACATGTATAGCAATAATGAGTATCAAATTCCATCCAATGTTTATGTAGGAGAAAGAAAGAGATTTTGGAAAGGGACAAAAGGGACTTCAATCATTTATGTAATATTTTATTTCTTCAGCTTCATGTAGGCATTTGTGGAGTAGTAATATTTTTCTTGAAATCTATTTGCATTCTGAAACATCTCACAATTAACTTAAAAAACAATAAACACAGGAGTAAAACTATTAGTAGGAAAAAGCATATAAGACAGCATAAAGATATAATTACCCTGTTAAGTGGTAAGATTTCTGTATTTTTCATTTTTTAACCTCAAACTCTTGGGCTAAAACAATCTTCCTGCCTCAGCCCCCCAAGTAGGTAGGAATACAGAAACATGCCACCATGCCTGGCTAATTTTAAACAAATTTTTTGTAGGTATGGGGTCTCACTATGTTGCCGAGGCTGGGTTCAAACTCTTAGCCTCAAGCAATCCTCCTACCTTGGCCTCCCAAGTGCTAGGATTACAGTTGTGAGCCACAGTGCCTAGCCTTAATAGATGTTTATGTTTTGTTGATTGTTTCTATCACTGCTTTTTATGTTTGCATAGTGAGCATAAGTTTTGAGGCTCATTATTTAAACGTGCCATTAAATAAGTATTTATTTTGTATCTATAAATTTCAACATGCTGCCGTAAATTGTATCCTCTAAATTTCTATAGCTTAGATTTAATTTACTTTTAAAAGTCTATGGGAATAATATCACAATCATTTCTATTCTCTGAATAGCTGCACATGAAATATTGTATACTAGGATTTTTTTTATTTCCATGCAATTTATCTAACTCCTCCAATCTCCTATATCACAGTAGTTCTTAGAATAAAACATTATAAATAAATTATGCTTTTAGAAAGATTTGTTCTTGTCTGGGATAATACTAAATTTGGTACACATGTTTCAACAGTATAGTAACTAGTTGGAGCATGAAATTCTAAATTTAGGTAGATTAAACTCCAGTAGATATAAATTTGGAAACCTGTTTAAGGAAATCCTCATTGAAAGAAGAAATTAGTTATGGCTTCATGTTATTGAGATGAAAATCTGTCTTCCTTTTAGTGTTTGTCTTTTCTTCCTCCTGAACTTGATTAACTGATGGATTCTGAAGGTGATTCAATTTTCAAATACTTTCTGAAAACAAAAATAATATTGATAGTGATTCCAGCTGCTAATTTGTCCTATAACTCAACACTTATGCGTCACTGCTGCCAGACACTGTGCACCAAAATTGAGCCTTGGGTACCCTAGCAGTATCTGGGATTCCAGAATTGATCCTCCATATTAGTCAGATCAGTCATCTTGCTTCAAGATCAGGTGGTTTCCATTAAAGGTTTCTCTAGGAATGAGAATCTGGTAATCTTCTTGCTTTTTGGAAAGATTCTGATCTCCAAACTCTAGTTCTGGTTAAGTCATACCAAATTATAAAAATGTCCCAATACTGAATATCACTTATTTTTTTTGTTTCTAAATTGTAGTGCTACACTAAAATTTAAAATAGAATAGTATACAATTTATACAATAGTATAAATAGTATACAATTTATACAATAATATACAATTTATACAATAGAATAGTATAAATCTATTTCCTGCACTCCATAGTGATACTGAGACCAATAACATCATCAATAATAGCTACCAGCAATTGAATATTGAATATGTGCCGGGGATTTACATATATTATTTCTTTTCTTTTAGTAATTCTAATTCAACATTATTGACCTGTTTCACAGATAAAGAAATTCAAATTTGTGTAAAACATACCCAATTCCATAGTGAATATATACGTTATAAAAGACCTATACACTTTCCATTAATACTCGACACCTGATTTCAAAAATAAAATAGCAGTATTGGCCACAATATTGCTGTTTCTCCCTCATTCTTTCCTTTTATTACTTTAGTGAAAGGGAGATTAAATGAAGAGAGGAAGGCAAACGGAGTCTAACAAAAAAACAGAGAAAATAAAAAATAATGAAAAAATAGAGCAGAAATTTAAGAAATATCAATGTTCAAGAGTACTTTTGAGAGGCTACAGACACTAAAATATGCAAAAAATATAAAATTTTTAAGAAACAGTGGAACTTCTTTTCTCACTCCCCTAGTATATATGCCTCTAAATATTATAAATTAGATGACAAATTAATCAGAACATACTTTAAGCCTGAAATGCAGACATTTTTCTTAAAAGGATAATGAAAGTGCTGTTCTGACATCTAGCATTCTTAAACCAAATTCTCTCTAGAAATATCCATTTTCTGAACTGTCCTTCATGCTTCCTCAAAAAGAATTGAGAAATAATGAATTCTATCGAATTTCTGCATTTTGACTAACTTTAACTAAAGATTCTCATGTCCTTAAGATTTCAAGGTAATTGAACTAGTAAAAGTGCACATCATTGCTCTATAGAAAAATCTTTCAAGATAAAACCATAATAATATTCTTTGCAATTAAACCCCAATTGTTGTCACAGGAGCCTTTCTTCACAAAATTTGGCTTTTTAATCCCTTGGGAAAGTACGTATGTTTCATGGTTTCCTAATGCAACACAGAGATAATATTGAACACGTTAGTAATTTTACCTAGCTCTAGTAGAGGTATGTAGCTGCTGATTAGATACTTAAAGCATTTGGTATTTATTGATATTCTTTCTAATTTAAAGTATCATATACAACTGATTATATAATTATTAGAATGACAAGAATAACAAACATTTAACCTGTCTAAACTATTAGATAGGTAATATCAATAAATATTACCTGGAAAATCATTAAATCACAAGGGTAAGAATTTTAGCTTTATCTCCTGCTTAATTGATGTCCTTTACAACGACAATTAGTGTCTATAAACTCATATATTAATAGTATTTTAAATTATGAACTTTATTCTTTTGTCCTAAAATGATTTTAACTATTTAATAATTTTAACTATTTTTATTACCATCCTGATTTTTAAATATCCTTTCATGCACAGATGAAGATGGTGCTAAATTTTTTTTGGCAACTTGGTTTTAGTCAAAATTATATTCACTATGATGTGGTGTATTATTGAGTAGCCTGTATGACAACTTAATATTTTGAATTTTTATTAGACCTTAACAAATATAGCCATGTCAGCTATAATTTCTTATTACTGTTTTTAAAAGGGACAAAATTATTATTGTTTCAGTGTTTTAAATTATTCAGATGAAATACTTAATATGTAATATTGAATAATATGTAATATTGAAATATATCTATATACATACACACACATACACACACACACACTTCACATATGCAACTTAGGAAGCATAAACCAACAGAACCCATCACAAAACACAATAAACAGAATATTACCAATGCTACAAAAGCTCTTTGTGCAACTTCATGAGCAGTCCCTCCTCCTTCCTCTATAGACAAGATCATGGTGCTGATGTTTTTATCATGCCCTGTGACTATTGTTTATGACATGCATATGCATACTTAAAATAATTCTTCTTTTTCTTATTTATGTTCATAAAACAATAGGAAACCATGTGAGTCTTCTGTGAATTTTTTCCCTTAATTTTATGTTTCTACAGTTTATCATTATTGAAGAATGTATGCTGGTATATTTTTAGTGCTGTGCAGTATTCCATTGTTTTAATAATCCACAATTTATCCATTCTCAAGTTTATGAGCATTTAGACTGTTTCCTGTTTTTCCCCTTAATGAGTAAAATCGCTATGAACATTCTTCCTTGTATCTGCTGTTACTAAGTGCAGAAGTTGCTTTTGTATAGAAGTAATATTAATGGGGCTTGGATTATGTTAATTATGGTGAGTTAAGATGACTTAAATGGAGCAAAATGTGTAAATGAGTCAAATACATTAAACTTTTATTTTATGCTTATTTATCAGTTCCAGGCAGGTGGCTATTCTCCATCCAACATGACAGAAATCAATGTTCCTTTCTTCCTATGTGACGTAGTTATATACATATGGTTATTAAAAGCACAAAGAGAATGTGAAGGTAGCACACCTATCTCTTAGAAATCTTGGCCCCAAAATGGTGTACCCCACTGGGATGGGCTGAATTGGGTCCCTCCAAAATTTACATGTTGAAGTTCCAAACCCCAATACTTTAGAAAATAAATGTATTTGAAGATGAGATTTTAAAGAGGCAATTAAGATAAAATGAGGTTGTTAGGGTGGAGTCCTAATCCGATATGACTGGAGTCTTTATATAAAGAAGAAGAGACAACAGAGATGCTCACATACAGAGGAAAGGCCATGTCAGGACCCCAGTGAGACAGGGACATCTGTAAGCCAAAGGGACAGGCCTCAAGAAAAAACAAACCTGAAGACACCTTCTAGTCTCCAGAACTGTGAGAAAATAAATTACTTTTGTTTAAGCCACTCAGTCTGTGGTATTTTGCTATGTCAGCCCTTGGAAACTAGCACACTCAATTTTACTCTTATTCCAATGGTACAAACGAGTCATATGGCTATACCTACCTCTATCTCTGTCACAGAGGATAGAAATTACCAGTCTTACAAGACAGTGGCATATTTTTTACCCAAAGAGCTTATTCATTTTTCATTTTCATTTTCTGCTCCCATAAGTGCACAAGAGATTCCACTGATCTGTAATATATTGGCTGCAATGTTTGACATTTCTGTCAGTTTTCACTTTTATTAAAGTGTTTTCGATTTAAAAAAATTTTTAATTTTAATGTATTTGCATTTATCAATCTCTTTAGGCCCGTGATGCATTGTACTTGAACTTCAAGTTCTAAAAGATCTTAACATAATTTTTTCAAAAAGTTCTAAATTTGGACATTGGTCATATAACATAATCTGTTCACTGGGATGAGAAAGGAGAGTGAGGGACACTTCATGGGGTTGTGGGGGTGTTAGAGGGTGACAGAAACTTGACATAGTGGAGAGGCCTTTAAAAGAGTACATCTAGTGAAATGCTGGAGTATAGAACAGAGAGCCCAGCAAACTTTTAACCTCCCTTATCCACACATCCTAAAGCTATTGGAAATATCAGTTAAATTGGGATGCGTGTCATGGACAATTTGAATGCTTTTTGATACAATGGATGGGGCCTATAGAATGCTGCCCATGTTATGCATGATTGCAAGAAAAAGGAGTGTCACAAAATATAAGTAAATGCCTTACATAAAACAGCAGAAACAATAAGAAAATAAACAGCACATGATAGATAAAAACTTTCTTAAAAGCATTGAGTTATTGAAGATGTTAATAACAAAACTAAAATGAGAGCACGAAATAGGCACCTAAAGATGGGTTGTTATGTAAAGATAGACAACAGAAGCTAACAAACTGAAACACAGAACAATACTAGACCTAATAAATAAATTAGAAACTGAAAGAAAAAGAATAAATACAATAGAAAACCAAATTGCTGTTATGAAGAAAAGGCCTGAGAAGTCATAATAGACATAGAAGAAAAGTCAAAGATATTAAATCAATACATGAAATGTTAGTCATGTGAAAGACAAAGATAATGCAACATAAGACAATTGATGTCCCTGAAGTAAACAATACAATGATGTTCACAGAGATACATTAGGAAAAAAATCTTAAATTGTGTAGAAACTAAATTCACAGAATAAATATACAGAAAAATAAAAAACACCAATATATACTATATATCAAGAAAGGTGATACAAAAAAAGCAAAATTGATATTCATGTTATATACATCAAAATCACTGAACGTTAAAGATAAATAATTTCTCAGATTACAAGCAGTATGAAAAAATCACCTATAAGGGTAAAATCAGGCTGGCCTTAGATTTCTTCCTGGAAATAAGTAAAGCAGTGATTGCCAAGTCCTAAAAAAAAAGAAAGAGTGATCCAAGAATACGACTACCATTTCAAGAGTCATAAAAAAATTAAAACGACTGGCTGACGTTCTGTAACATAAAAGACTCAGAAAATATAAAATGAGTATTTCTAGAGAAAAATTCTTGGTAATTAAATTGAACAATCTAAAAGATGACGTAAAGAACTTCATGATGGAGAAGGCTTGGTGATTTATTGGTAATGACTATTATATTTACTTAAATATAGAGCCAAGAATAAACCCTGGAAGGAAGATGGCTGAATAATGTAGTGATATGACCGCTAAAAAGTAAAAATATTCTAGACAACAATACTAGCAGTTCAATAAAGAAGACATTGAAGAAAGATGAGTGCTAAGCTCTTGATATATTTTATTCCAGGGAGTCATTAAATTCTTTTATATCAGGATATATTAAGTATAATTTTATCCTTTTTAATTCAATTTATACATTTGAGTTTTTTTAATAATGACTTTATACAATAATAAAGTGAAAAAATATATGGCAATTTGTTAGAGGAAGATTAGAAAAAAAGGTCATAACCTTTATAAATCCATATCTATAAAAAATGTGAAAGAACACATATTTATATATAAAAGAGTTATACATTTGAATGTTATTTATAAATAGTGGAATTATCAATTTTGATTTTACATTTTATTTGCTTTTTCTAAAATCATTAAATAATGCTTTAAGATGAAACAGGTTAAATAAAATGTAAAAGGTTATGGTAAAAAGGTTAGAAATATATAAATATAAAATGTTAAAAAATTAACCAAATCATAGAAAATTAGTTTTTTTCCTGAATTAAAAGGCCATGGAAATGTTTTATAGTTCTGTGTTTTATAATATAACATACAATAGTCCACCCCTTATCTCTGGTTTCCCTTTCCACATTTCAATTACCCATAGTTTCAGTTAGTTACTCATGCTCAGTCGACTTTAGTTCAAAAATATTAAATGGAAAATTCCAAAAATAAACAGTCCATAAGTTTTAAATTGTATAGTGTTCTGAGTAGCATGATGAACTCTCATACTGTCCTTCTCCATACAACCCTGGTCCCACCTAGGACCTTAGTCAGTGGATGCAAGCTGTCTACACTTCCCATCCCTTAGTAGCTGTCTTGGTTATCAGATCAACCATGGTGGTATGGCAGTGCTTGTGTTCAAGTAGCCCATATTTTACTTAATAATGGCCCCAAAGCACAAGAATAGTGATGCTGGAAATTTGGGTATATGAAAGAGAAGCTGTGAAGTTCTTCCTTTAAATGAAAATGTGAAGGTCCTTCATTTAATAAGGAGAGAGTAAAACAACTTTTATTACAGCATATTTGTTGTAATTGTTCTATCTTCTTAGTTATTATAATTATCTTCCATTGAGCCTAATTTATAAATTGAATTTTATCATAGGTATGTATGTATAGGAAAAAAACAGTGTATATAGGATTCGGTACCGCCTGCAGTTTCAGACATCCACTATGGGTCTTTGAACTATCCCCTGCAAATAGACGGGTGGGTATTGTATGCACATTTGAGTTTGACAAAAGCCCTTTGCCATGGAATTAATTTTTGCATAATGAAAGTCAAGGGCATTGTATAGTGCTGATACCAGCAAAGGAGGTTTCTCATTAGTGTGCTCAAATGCACTACACAAAGCAACATTCTCTTTGCCTGGCAAAAGCTTCTTCAGTGGCTGTTTGAAGCCTCAGTGGACATGTACTACATTTGTTATTCAACCTAAGTTCTGCAGTATTAGAATGAGGTCTGCTCTCTTAATACATTCATTGTCTTTGATAAGCTAAAATACATAGGAAATTGTTCACTTTGGGGAAAAGATTAACTAATTCAGGCCATAAAATTCAATTTAGTAAGAGAAAGGTCATTTGTAAACAATATTCTGAGCATCTGATTGAAAAACCTGAGTCAGGTACTAACTAATCAAGGCTAATCAAGAGAGAGATTTTATTGTTATTTTTTCTTTAGAATAACAATTGGTTTTGATGAGGTATGTCTGTTTTTGTATTACTGCAAATTTTCAAGGATATCTACCTAAACTTTTGTTTATTCACTACACTAATGGGGATGATGCTATATTTCCCCTGAATATTTATACTTCATTCTGATTTTTTAAACCAAACCAAAAAATATCTGCAAATAAAGCAAAAAGATGTTCCATAATTGTTACTACCTAAAAATGTCTTGTAACCTCATATATACTAAGAATAATTTAATTTCCTCTCATTTTTTAAATCTCCCCGTCCTGCTAGTGTTACAATATTCAAGGCATTTGTGTGCCAATTTTTCCCAGAACACCTGGTCAATCCTTTACTGCCAGATGGACCTGCTGATGCAGAACATAACAGGGAATAGTTGTAATAAATATGTCTGTAGGGGATATTGTTGGTAACGTTATTGGTCCAGTCTGCCTTGACTAAAAATTGTAGCAATCCATATACTCCATTTATCTGTCTAGAACCAGCAAATTATTCAGAGGTGTCAGAAGGCAGAGTGATATAATGAAAGAGCCCTGGCTTATAAATCGGTGGATTGTGCAATCTGTGCTACTTGCTTTGTTTCTTTGGGGCTCACTTTCCTATCTCTAAAAGGAGTGAATTAAAAATTGGAAGAATTGAGTAAGATGTTTCCTGTACTTTACTCAGGCTTATAGTTCAAAGGCATACTGTGAACATTGAATGTTTTGGCACAAAAAAAAAATAGACTTGCAAATGACATATTTTTTTAAGTAAACATGTACATTTCAACATCATCAGCATTCTCAAAAAAATGAAAGATATATGTATTTTAATAAAGTTATATTATTTTAATAAACTTTTATGAATTATAATGAAGTTATATTATTTTAATAAAACTATATTATTTTAATAAACTTTTATGAGTAGTTATTGCTGGATGGTGATTATTCATTATTCATTTATTGAATATTATGTGTATTACTATGTGCCAGGCACCATGGCAGAAGCTGAGGCCCAATTAAGGCCTTGTAAGTGGGACCAGTAAATGTAGATAGGAAATAGCCAAAGGACACCTCTTCGACAGAAAAGCAGAAGCACTTGAATGTGGAAATGGAAGCCTCCTGACAGGTATAAGCTGAGCAGGCTCTTATCTGGCAAGAGAAAGAGGGGTAGCATGAAAATTTAATGTAAGGATGTTTCAAATGCCAACAAGTCGATGTGGACAGGAATTAAATTACAAGAGCTTTTTGTCTAATAACCAAAATAACAGTGAAAAGAAAATATCACATACAAGACAAAAATTAAGTGCATGGAGGCCCAAGCAAATTTTGCAAAACACTTTACCAACGGGTATTAGTGGATTTCCAATCATCAGCTACAATATTTAAAGAGCTTAGACGTCATCACTTCCATTCTTCCTGTAAGAAATGATTGCGAAAACTGAAAATCAGTAGTGTTTTTTACATTAATCAGGGAACTGAGGTTCCTAGGTAAACTGCCGCCTTGAAATCCGTAGAAATAAGTTGATACAGAGAATTAAGACAGAGTTCTTTTTACCAGGAGAAGAACCTGATAAACTCTTTAATTAATAGAAACATTTACATAATAATTTTTAAAAATTGCTAGAGGCTAAAGTGAGAACTAGTTTGAGAATGATAAACTACTGGGGGTTGCAATCTTTAGTTACGTGTAGTCTACTTCTATAGACTTTCTCTTCAGAAACCCACAAGGAAGATCTGAGAAAGATCTCCTAGCGGTCTTGGCAAGGGGAGGGGAAAATAAATAATTCTGAAATACACCCAGAGTTTTCTCTGTAACAAAGGCCTACACTCCAGGAAAACCATTTAACCAGAACCTATTTTATCTTGGGGAACAGCATTTCCCCTGCTCTAAGGCCCTCCAGAATTTCTCACCTAAGGAAAGAAGAAAAGCTAAGAAATGCTTGTGTAACAGAGATAAAGGTCTGAAAAAGGCAACAAAATGTTTTATGAGTCGTCTCTTTGAAACCTCCACAATTTGAGGGAATTAAAACCTGCATTCCTTTCTGAGGCCAGTAATCTAAGGGGCAGAAAAAATATTCTTTCTGTTAGTTTTCTAATATCTTAAACCACAGCAGATGCTGAGCAGAATTGTCCAGACCAGGGTCATGAGATTGTTGACACTGGAGATAAGGTCAACCAAAACCACCAATTATAGCTAAACAAAAATAGTCTAAAGCTACAACATGTGCCACCGGTAATGTAGACTGATCCTAAGACCGAATTCCAACTGCCAAAAACCTGCCGTTTAAAAAGCCCTACATTTCTGCTTAAAGACAGGATGGTAGCCTTTTGAGATACTAGTCTACTGCCCTCCTCATTTGCCAGCAAATTAATAAACTTCCCTTTCCTTCTCCTCAAATCACTTGTCCTTGTTCTTCATTTTCACTGATTCAGCCTTGGAGACAAGTGCTAAACTTTTGGTAACACTTGTGAAAGCCACAGCACAGGGAAATACATTCATTAAAAGAACAAAATTTAATATTAATTTTATAGAATGCTTTACACTATCCCACAATTTACCCACACAGTGAAAGAAATTAAGTATAACCATGGATTATAGCTGAAATACTTTCAAGATACAGACTTTATGAGAGAAGTACATAGGGAAGCCCAAAATCAACAGGGGAGACAAAAATAAGGACACTAGAGGAATTTGAAATCTGTGGCACCTATAACTCCATCATTAAATACAGCCCAGCTCCTATCCAGACTAATACAAAATCTTCCACTAAAGCCTATTTACCTCAGCTCCTGTTATACAATATATCATAGTTAGATTTCAATAAAACATTACTGGGCATGCTAAAAGAAAAAGCAAACTTCAGAACTAAACTCAGAAATGACATACACTTTGGGATTATCAGACAGAGAATTTAAAATATAATAACTATTAATTTTTTGAGGGCATTAACAAACTTGAAAAATAATATAACTATATCAATAATCATTTTAAATGTGAATAGTCTAAATATACTACTTTAGGAGCAGAGATTGCCCAAAATAGAAAAAAAAAACATACTCTTAAACAATCAGTGAATAAAAGAAGATATTACACTAGCCTGCTACTAAATCCAGATTACCACAAAATTTCAGACTAATATCCCTTATGAACATTGATGCAACTGAATTCAGCATCATATTAAAAATATTATGTGCCATGAGAAAGTAGATTTATTCCTGAAATGGAAAAATGGTTCAACATATGAAATTGAAAATGTAATACATCACATTAACAGAATGAAGAAGGAAAAAGAATCATATGATCATTTTAATCAATGCAGATAAAGCATTTGACAAAATTCAACATTATTTCATGGTCAAAACACTTAATGAACTATGAACAGAAGAAAGCTACCTCAACATAATAAAAACCATACATGAAAAAACCCACAGCAAACATCAAACTCAATGGTGAAAGATTGAAAGCCTTTCCTCTAAAATCAGAAACAAGACAAGGATGCCTCTTTTCACCACTTCTATTAAACATAGTACTGGTAGTTATAGCCATAGCAATTAGATAAGAAAAAATAAATAAATAAATAAAAGTACCCAAACAGGCAAGACAGAAAGAAAATGATCTCTGCAGATGATATGATCTTATGTGTAGAACACTCTAAAAATTCACAAAAATTGTTAAAATTAATAAATGAATTCAGCAAAATAGCAAGATACAAAGTCATCACACAAAACTCAGTTGCATTTCTATACATAAATAATGAAGAATCTGAAAAGGAAATTATACAAACAATTCCGCTTAAACTAGTATCAAAAAGAATAAAATACTTAGAAATTAAGTTAGCCAAGGAGGTTACAGGCTTGTATAATAAAAACTAGAAGAGAATGTTGAAGGAAATTGAACAAGACATAAATAAATGGAAATATATCCCATGTTCATGGATTGAAAGACTTAATATTGATATTGCTAAGGTGTTCATGCTACCTATAGTAATCTACAGATTTAATGAAATCTGTATTAAAATCCCAATGATATTTTTTGCATAAATAGAAAAATCCATTCTAAAATTCACATGAAATCTCAAACGAGCCCCCAAAGCCAAAATAATCTTAAAAAAGAACAAAGCTGGAGGACTCACACTTCATGAATTTAAAACTCACTACAAAGCTACACTTACCAAAATGTTATAATACACCCATAAAGACAGACCAATGAAATAGAATAAAGAGCCCAGATATAAACCTTTACATATGTGGTCACATGATTTTTGTCAAATGTGCCAACACCATTCCATGAGAAAAAGAGAGTCTTCTTAAAAAACAGTGCTGAGAAAACTGGATATTCACATGTAAAAGAATAAAGTTGGATCTTTAACTAACATCTAAACAAAACTTAACTCAAAGTATTCAAAGACATTAACATCTAAAACTATAAACTCTTAAAAGAAAAAATCAGTGAAAAAATAGGGGCAAGTCTTCATGACATTGGATTTGGCATTGATATTTTGAATATGACTCCAAAGGCACAGGCAACAAAAGACAAAATAGACAATTAGACATTATAACAATTAATGCATTTTGGGCTTCAACAGATACTGTCAATAAAGTAAAATGTAACCCATAGAATGGGAAAACACTTGCACATTATATATCTTATACTACATTAATATCCAGAATACATAGAGAACTCTCAAAACTCAACAAGAAAAAATAAATATCTCAATTATAAAAAATGGGCAAAGGTCATGAACAGACATCTCTTCTAAGAAAATGAAGGTGGACAAATGGCCAATAAGCACATGAAAAGATGTTCAACATCACTAATCATTAGGGAAACGCAAATCAAAACTACAATGAGATGTTCCCTCATACCCTTTATAATGGCTGTTTAAAAAAAAAGAGAGAGAGAGTAAGTATTGGTAAAGATGTGAAAAAATTGGACCCCTTGTACACTGTTGGTGGGAATATAAAATGGTATAGTTACTGTGAAAAACATTATGGTGGTTCCTTAAAAAATTGAAAATAGAATTACCATATCACTCAGAAGTTTCACTTCTGAGTATATACTCAAAAGAATTGAAAGTAGGGCCTGGAAAAGATATTTGTTCACCCATGTTCATAGCAGCATTAATCACAATAGCTAGAATGTGGAAGCAATCCAAGTGTCAATCAATGGATGAATGTATAAACAAAACGTTGTCTATACATAGCATAAAATATTATTCAGCCTTAAAAATAAAGGATATTTTGACATATGCTACAAAATGGATAAAACTTGAGGATATTATGCTAAGTGAAATAAGCAAGTCCCCAAAAGACAAATATTGTGTGATTCCACTTGTATGAGATACTCAAAGTAGTCAAAATTATAGAAACAGAAAAATAGAATGTTTATTGCTAGTGGCTGGGAAGAATATAGAGTTATTGTTTCAATTTTACAAAAATGAAAAATGTTATAAAAATGGATGTTGGTGATAGTTGCACAACATTTTGAATGTATTTAATACCATGGAATGGTATGCTCAAAAATGATAAGATGATAAATTATATGTTATGTGTAATTTACAACAATAAAAATACAGGAAAAAATGCTGCAACTAAATCATGCCAGAAAGAAAGACACAATTAAATTTTATAAATGTCTAAAACTATGCTTAGTTTCCCGAGACATAATAATCATATATTGGATATCAATAATCAAATATTTGATATGTGAATGTAACAGCATGCAAAGCAAATCACTTTCACCTGCATTATATATATATATATATATATAAATTTTTTTTTTTTTTTTGGATAGAATCTTACTCTGTTTCCCGGGCTAGAGTGCCGTGGAGTCAGCTTAACTCACAGCAATCTTGAACTCCTGGGCTCAAGCGATCCTCCTGCCTCAGCCTCCCGAGTAGCTGGGACTACAGGCACGCGCCACCATACCCGGCTAATTTTTTTCTATATATATATTTTAATTGTACAGCTAATTTCCTCCTATTGTTAGTAGAGATGGGGTCTCGCTCTTGCTCAGGTTCGTCTC
>CAUYSK010110299.1:0-41169 GCA_963575035.1 Avahi laniger
TGTCCAGCTAGTTTTTTCTGTATATTTTTAGTTGTCCAATTAATTTCTTTTTATTTTTAGTAGAGACAGGGTCTCGCTCTTGCTCAGGCTGGTTTCGAACTCCTGAGCTCAAACAATCCTCCCACCTCAGCCTCCCAGAGAGCTAGCATTACAGGCGTGAGCCACTGTGCCCGGCCTCCTTTCATCTTTGTTATGCTGCCATCTTCCACAGATGGCCTCAACATTTTACCCAAGGAAAGGGAAGAGAAGGCATGGACAATAAATGATACAGGAGATTTTATGGCCAGGAATGGAAGTTGCTGACATCATTTTTGCCCATATTCCACGTCCCCTTACTATCTGCAAGGGGTTAAAAATGCATTTTTCTTTTGTACTAAGGAAAATGAAACAGGGTGGACGACCATCTAATCAATCTCTTACACAGTTCGTCCTTCTGATCATCATATATGCATTTCAATCTTCCTTTCAAAATCTCCTCTGGACACTGTATCAAGTTCAAAATCCTACATCTCTGGGTAAAGCACAATTCTCTCCCCACCAGAGTGAATATGGCAAATCTAGTTCCTGCCATATGTGCACTGAAAAGACAAGTTATCTGTCCCCCACATGCACATTCCCCATGCAATGGTGGAATAAGAGCAGCATAACTGCAGTAAACACTCCCATTTGGAATGAGGAAGAATGTGAGTCACACAGTAGGCAATGGTCCATTCCAATTCTGAAGTTCTGCTAGACAGATGGAGGCAATTCCTTAATTTGGCTTTTATTCTGCTCTCTGGAAGAGACTCATTGCCAATTGTTCTCCATGGCCTCTGTCTTCATCTTCTAAGTGGCCTTCTTGCCCATTAACCTCCTCAGTCACATCTGATGGAGATGTTTCAGAGCATGGCCCCTTTGGAGGCTGCAGAGCACTTGAAGCCCTGCCCACTGTTCATGGAAGGTGGAAACCCGTCTTGGTATTCATTTCCTAAAAATTAAACCCTTGTACAAGGATTTAGGCACCAGCACTTCGTCTGAGAGGTGACCTTAAGAAGCATTATGAGTAGTGGAGAAGTAAGATATGGAAGAAAGGAAAGCTGGTAAACAGCATTCAACGCACTTAGAGAAATTGGAGCTCAAAACCTCTGGAGACCCTTCAAAAGACTATATGGAACACAATTTCCCTGAGAGGTGCAGAAGCTGAGGTATGTCCAAAAGCTCCTTTCCCTTATTGAGTACTCATAATGGACTATGAGTACTCACACAAGCACACACACAGAATCACGTCCAGGCAGAAATGTGTGATCTATTTTCAGCACACTCTGGTTTCTTTCAGAAGCACCCGCTCCCTTGCTAATGCTCATTGATCCCCATCCTAACCTGGCTGCCTTCTCCCCCATCAAAGCATGGTCTAAGCAGGTCTTTCATACAAGAGAAAGATCAGCACATTAATATGTATGTTTCTATGAGACTTCCTGAGTTATGCTAGCTGCTCTAACAACCAAATCCAAGACCTCAGTGACTTAACAAAATAAAGGTTTGTTTTTTCTCACATTACATTCCAAAAAGGTTGGGGACCTTCCTTAGGGAAACTATCTTAGGTCATTCCTGGGGCACTAACTCCAAGGAGTCCTGTAGCCAGCAAAGTCCCCCAGAGCAGAGACATAGACATAGCATGTACCTGCTGTCTCCTGGGATAAGTGGCAGAGATATGGGTGGTACAATGACAGCATCTGCCAGAAGAACCAAGAGTTATATAAAACTCAGATAAGCAAAGACTGCTTTAGTCTGCACTCATTGTTTCTTTGACAATACAATTCCTTCAGTGAGTTAATAGGCTTCCAATGTATTCACTTTCCGCCAGTAAATACTTAAAACTTTCTTTCTGAAATACACTTCTTAAATCAGCTTTGTTACTTTGCTTTCTCACTCTCATGCCTCTCTGTCCAATTTAACATAAGGGTGAGGTAATCTTCCGGATCAGTAAGCAACCAGCAAAAATTAATTGATAGCCTGGAAAGGAAAGGCTGCACCCTTAACCTGATCTTTTCCCTGAGTTCCTGTACTTAATTCAACCAATGATTTTTTAAAACCTAACTTTTCCTGTTTAGGATTTCAAAACAATTTTTCAACCATATCTCCTAAAGCTGCAGACTGAGTAGGGACTTGTTATGACCTCCAATTTATGGCAGGTGACAGTTTTACTAAATATTTTGCCATTTCATCACATGGACAGCCATCTTTTCAGACTCTAACATTCGTCTTCTCACTACTTATCTTTTGACAGTTAAGTCAACATTATCTAATTTAGATTTTTAATAGCAGTACTCCACTTCTGATATAAACGTCTCTATTAGAATAAATAACCTTAGCTATTATACTATAACAAACAACCTCAAAATCCCAAATGCTTAACACTAAAAGGTATATTTGTCATTTATACACAGTTGATATGAATGCACAGCTCTCCTCAGGGGCTGTACCCCAAGTAAGGACTCAAGGATTCAGCACGTTTCATTTTGTAGTGGTGCCGTCTCTAATATAATTTTCTCCATCAGCAAGGTAGGAAAGCAGAGTTCAAAAGACCAAGCAGAAGATTTTCAGTTCAGGCCTGGAAGTGGTAGATGACTTCCCTTTCACTGACATTTCTTTAGTCTCATCCTAACTGCAAGGGAAGTTGGAAATACAGTTTCACATGTACCCAGAAAGAAGAAACAAGAGTTCATCTAGTTTGACTCTAGCACGGTAACTGATGATTCTAATGTATTATCATTCCAAAGGAGGACTAAACTTGAAACAAAGAAATTAATCTCTTATGATAAAATTCCATCGTGATTACAGACTAGCTATGAAGGGCAAGAGATTCCCTGATATACTCTGAATCACATCACAGTCACCTGGCTTCTCATTAAATAGTTAAGACTGATCCTATATTAACTACGTTCTCACTGGGAATTAAGCAACCAAGAAGAACTGAGCAGAGATGTCCACTCATTTTGGTGACCTGTCTTAAAGCTATGGCACATACACCTTTTTCGCTAATCTAACATAGAAACTTTCCCAATCCCCTCAGTATTAAACATGGATACAAGAATATCTATTTTTATTTTCCTTTGCTAAAGGAAAATAGCTATTTTCCTTTAGCAAAGGAAAATAAAAATACAGCACCTTTGCTAAAACTGATACTCAACTGTGTATAATATTGAAAACCTTGGAGAACAAAGTATCCACATATTACATCATATTTTACCAAATACCTATCTTCTGAAAAAATGCATTTGTCTTCAGATGTCAAGATTCATGAAAAAGTATGTGGGCTAAGGAAAAATGGTAGAATGTGCACCCCAGAGAATAAGAGTTAGCCCAAGACCCAACCAGGGTTTCAAGAAACACAAAATAGATGCATTAACTTAAGTGAATTTGGCTATTCATGCTGAAGATTCAGTTTAGAATATTACAAAATACTGTAAAATTACATTTTGCATATGTACTGTTTTTTATATGCTATTTAATTTTTCTTATAGTATGCATATACTACATAGGGTATGCACGAAACCATCTATATTACACTTCCTGAGAGATACGAGGGATTTTTTAAGGGTAATTTTGACTATGCAATTCTTGCAAGTGCTGGTTTTTTTAATCTAATGCCCTAGGAAGATACAATTCCACAGTGATCTTGTTTCTGCACACGGCCCACTGTCTGACTCAGCCTCCCTGCATTCTGACCATACTTCCTCTCTGCTGGCTCATCTTCTGTCAGGATCTTTGTGTCCATCTCCAACTTGGTAACAAACATCATTTTTTGAATAAACCTTTTGTTTGATAGCCTGGTTTTGACTTTCTGTAAAACCATATACTAGCAGAGACTTGAACTCTGTCAAATGTTTTCTAAGCCAATCATTCCCTATGAAATGACAAGGTCTCATCTAAAGCAGAAATCTCGATATGCACGTCGGACACAGTCCCAGGACTCAGAAGCAGTCGTGGTGACGAGCTCAGGCCATTACTGGCAGGAGAGAAACAACCACTTTGCTGCCGCTGCCTCATTCTCCCCCGCCACTCAGCTCCTGTTTTGGTCCCTGCCACACTTTCCTATGGCCTCAAGATGTCTCACCACAAACTTCCTTTGCTGGAAGCAGCTTTTGTTCTCAGCAAGAATGTACTTGACCAAAGAATTTCAGCTCCAGTTCTAGCCTCACCTGGAAATCTGAAGGGCTTGTCCCTTTTGAATCAAGAAAAATTCACAATATTGGTAACAACAAAAGCTACCATTTATTGAGTGCTTACTATGTGCCAGACACTATCCTGAGCTGCTTGCATATGATCTCATTTAATCATCCACAGCCCCATGAGGTAAGTCCTATTATTAGCTCCATTTTATGAATTAAGATATCAAAGAAAAAGAAGTTCAATAATTTTCCCAAGGACATTCTGCCTATAGTAGTGGAGCTGGGATTTGAACCCAGACATTCTGGCTCCAGAGCCTGTGCTCTTACCTACTTCCTCCCTCAGAGAAGACTCTAGTTTTATCTGTTAATAAACAAGGGCTTGTTTGTAGTATCCCCAGAATTGCTGTCAGCGATGACAAAAATAGAAGAAAATTAGTGCTTTACCTGAAAAAAACCTTCTTTTCAAGATTGATACTGTCTGGATTTTTAAACCTGAATAAGTCCTAGGATGCTTCCACATTGATTAACTGAGGATAATCATTTAGTCCACCATTATTGTTTCAAAAATTACTTACAGCTATTTACCCTGGCAGAAAATCAGTAGGAGGTGTCATTATTTAATTCATGTTGCGGGGGCACTACACACATGGAGCTGTTTCCTGAGTGGGTGCTCAGTGAGAGAAGACTGCTATTCAATCACATAGACCCGAAAATACAGAAGTGAAAAACGCAAAGATGCATAAGACTAGGTCACAATAGATATGTAATTAACTCCGGGCATCTATCCCTTGAATTGGCTATGTCTATACGATGCCAGGGAAAAAAAATCTGTTAATTTTCTTATTCAAATCAGTCAAAAATTTAGTCAAAGCTTAAAATTATAGACAAATGATTTATCTAGTAGTACATAAGTATAATATATACATATATATATAGCATAAAAACACACTCAACAAAAATATTTACTGATAAGACTTTGCAACCATTTATTGGGATGTTTGATGAATTAAAGAAACCTGGAATATAATTGCAACAGGCAGCTTCATCTGTCATTGCAACAGGTGTGGGGCCTTTCGTTCACATCATTTGGTGGTAGAGGGCAGCACCTGGCACAGGAGGAATTTCGTAAAGAGAAGTGTCTGATTATGCAGAGAGTCAAATAAAAACAGCACAAGGGCCGGGCGTGGTGGCTCACACCTGTAATCCCAGCACTCTGGGAGGCCGAGGTGGGAGGACTGTTTAAGCTCAAGAGTTCAAGACCAGCCTGAGCAAGAGCAAGACCCCGTCTCTACTAAATATAGAAAGAAATTATCTGGACAACTAAAAATATACAGAAAAAATTAGCCGGGCATGGTGGCGCATGCCTGTAGTCCCAGCTACTTGGGAGGCTGAGGTAGAAGGATTGCTTGAGCCCAAGAGTTTGAGGTTGCTGTGAGCTAGGCTGACACCACGGCACTCTAGCCCCAGCAACACAGTGAGACTCTGTCTCAAACAAACAAAAAACAGCACAAGGACTGTGACCCAACTTTAAGCTCTTACTATTCAGAGGCAATTATGAGAGTATCCTGTATTTAGGCTTCTGGTCACCTCTTCCTGTAGCCTGCCCTTGGGACAGTACTTGAACTTCCACCAGCAGGATTCAAAGAGAGGGGACAGTAGGTGGTTGACTGTGTAATAGGACCTGAAGGATATGACAGGTGTGTTTTCCCCAAGATAACTGCCCTACTTTTCATCCCCACCTTCCCCATCATGAAATTTCCACTTCTTGCCTTATGTTTTTTGTCAAAGCCATACCTGAAGGTAGACTCTATTAAAACACATGTGTTACTTGTGAGACACTATATCTTAACTCAGTAATGGTCACTTACACAGCGATCCAATATTTAATTAGCAGACCAGATAACATGTTTCCTGGCAGAGCTCAGGGTTCTGAAGGAATGTAACACTAGGCAGGTCTATTTTAATAGAGAGGAGGGGAGAAGGAAGTAAGGGGAGCCTTCCTGAACGTGCCCTGCTGAGCGTGGGCACGGGCATTGCCATGGAAGAGGGCACTCAGGGTCCAGAAGACAGCTCCAAAAAGAGCCACAGGAAGGGTGTTAAGTAACTCAGCTAATCTGGGAATGTGGCATTGGGGGAGGATCCCTCCCTCCATGTCAGATAAAAGAGAAAACATGAAAATATATATAGTTTGTGAAACTCATTAAAAAGTTTTACTGGGAGAGAGATCAGATTATAATGACTAAAGGTCAAAATTCATTATCTTTAGATCATCCACCATTTTCATCTTCAGGAATGTGTTAGTTTCCGAGGGCTGCTGTAAAAAATTACCACAAATTGGGTGACTTAAAACAACAGAAATTTATTCTCCCACAGTTCTGAAGGCTGAAAGTCCAAAATCGAGATGTCAGTAGGGCTGTGCTCTCCTTGTGGCTCTAGGGGACAACCTGCTCCAGGCCTCTCTCTTGTCTTTTGGTGTTGCCATCAATCCTTGGCATTCCTTGGCTCGTAGACAGGTTTTGTACTCCAATTTCTGCATCCATTATCACAGGGTGTTCTCTCTGTGTGTCCCTCCCTATGTCGCTTCTCTTCTTATGAGAATACCAGTCATCGGATTAGGGCCCCCTCAATCAAGAATGACATCATTTTAACTTGATGACACCTTCACATCCTATTTACGTAAGAGGTCATGTTCACAGGTACTGAGACTTAGGACATGTCTTTTTGGAAGATGACTCAACTGACAACAATAATCCTTTGTCAGAGAGAAACAATACTTCGGTGTCCGTGATCATTCTTCCCAAGGCCTTCCCACAATTCAGACGGGATCATGCCCCAGAGGAGCAGTGGCCACTCAACTCGAGGAAGCAATTAGAAAAACCATGATACTATCATGATTATGAAACTGAACAGCTCCTAGAAATTTAAGATCATATTCTCATTATGTTCTTCCATTTGGAGCTTTACTGGCATCAGCATTTCCATAAAGTTTTCAGAGTTTCACTCATGGCAGTAATCCAACACATGAGCACAGTGCTAAGGCATTGGCACTGAGATGTGAAGAGCCATTGTTAGGATGAGGAGTGGCAGCTTTAGAGTACGGAAGAAAGAAAGGAGCTAATCTCAGGGGCAAAGTAAATTGCACACTGAATCAGTGATATTCATAGTACTAAACAAAGGGAGGTCTAAAAGACAGGTTCTTATTTAAAAAAAAATGTTCTGAGCAGGATCACAACTTGGGATAGCAACTAGATATAATTAATATGTAAACATAGTTTTGATTCTATAATTTTTCCCATCTTCAGCTTTTAGTACACACACCCCCAAATTCCAAGTAAGGCAAGGAAACTAATTAATAGATCAGTCATTGAATAAATGAAACTCAAGTTAGCCAGGGCATCAATGGAAAATGGGCCAGCATTGATACACCTACACATCCATGCCAACCACAATCAGCTGAGATGAGTCAGAGTCCACTGCCCCTCAATATTCAGAATGTCAGCCATTAACAGCTGACAGTTCAGAATAATGCCCTTAAATGAAATGGTGACACTATTAAAATCAGGGCTGGCCATTAACAATGCAGTTCCATCACCCCTGAATTAGAAAACTTGAAAAACTTAGAGGTCTTAGTAGTAAGAGTGGTCTCTCAACTCTTGAAAATTGGGTAGAAAATTTCTCGGGGCTTTAATATCTGAACTTACACATTAAATGACACTACTGTAGGAATTTAGAAGGATCCCTCACTTTCAATAAAGCTGACCTTTAACTCTTCTTATTTACGAACTCATCTAAGCTAAGGCTAATGGGATTAAGTCTTGAGCTGCTCACTTTGGTTGCGTTACCAAAAAATAGCAAAAATGTATTAAATACCTACTACATGCCACACACCGTAGAAGCTGGTGATTCTAAGATGAATAAGGCAAAGTCCTTGCTCTGTGGACATAACATACTAATAGGGTGAGATAGACAAGTATGCCTCAGTTTAGAAACAGGTGTTCAACTGGGTGTAAAAGAGATTTTTGGGTTTTAGCATTGTCCCTACTACGTAAGTACTTTAATATAAGAGTTACTTTGAGGAACTAGAAGTTCTTTCTGGATTTTAACATCCTTTTATGGATACCATAGAAATAAATGTAAAGATGTTATGTGTTTCATAAACTATACCAGAAGGCCTGAAAACTTTACTTGTTATAAGGTCAAAAGTCTTGAAATATATTCTATTTTGTTGATACTGAGAAAAAAAATTTGCAGTGGGCAAAGTGGGAAGAGTCATAAACTACAAGAACCACAGACCTGTGCACTAGTCCTAGAACCTCTTAGATCTTCCCAATTTCCCTCACTTTGGCTTTACTTTCATAATCTGTGATATTAAGGGTTAAATTTTTAAAGAATTGTTCAGATATCATTGGAATTCATCAGAGAAGCTTTGGATCTTGCAGAATTTTAATTGAAAATTTTTCAAATAGTTTTAAAACAATTTTTAAAATATAATAAAGCAAAAAATGTGGTAAAATAATGTTTTTAACCAAAATTAAGTCCACTGGACACTAACTACCAACAGAATAATTTATGCTTGAAGGTTAACACATATTTGTACAGGCCTCTTAATGATCTCTGGGCATACATGTGAACTTCTTGAAATTGGATTATTGATAAAGAAGGTTTTAACTCTGGCCTGGCCTTTCAATAAATGTGTTCCTGTCTTTATGTACTTTGTGAAAAATGATTTGAGAAAGTACCAACTTCAGAACAAGCCTGCTTTGCTCTGTTAATGGCAGCAGAGACTCAGCCAGATCCAGCTGGTAGAGAGTCTATCCAGTGTAACAATCAGCTACACAGTAACAAGTAAGCCTAACACATATCTTGTGATACCATAATGTAAACAGTTTTAATATTTTCTTTCAGTTTTGCAAGTTTATTATCTTTCTTTTATATTCATGATGAAGAATATGTTAGATATTGACAAGAATTCAAAATTTTAAAGAAAATTGACTATTGCTCCACTTTCAAGTTTCTGGGTCAGTTTATTTGAAGAAAATCCTAAGGTTTCAAGATAAGCTGTTAAAATCATTTACCATTTGCACCTATTTATTGGTGTGAATCAGGATTTTTTTTCAATATCATGCAAGCAATGCAAAATACAAAAACAAAATTAAAGACCAAGACTACCTTTATCATCTATAACCCAGAATTCACATTGTTATGCTCATTAAAAGTGTCATTTTCTCATTAATTCAGCTCTATAGTAAGTAAATGTTACAAATATGAACTTTGAAAATAATTTTTCAGCAGTTCTCATCTCTTTTATACAAAAGGGTTTTTACATGATATTGATTTATAAGAAAACTGATTCTTTTATGAAAAGTTTTACAACTCTTCTAGTCAGGGCTTGTTTCTTTTCAAGAAACAGAAACTTACTCAAGCTAGCTCATCGTAAATTTTCACAGTGTTTGAATTAATGTTTATTGGAAAACACATGCGATTCAATTCACTTGCTCAAAATGTCCCTAGCATGGCCTTCAATGCCCTACAAAATCTCCAACTATGTATCTCTCTGATGTCAAGATCAACCTCGCTCCTCCTGGCTACTGTGCTCTAACCACACGGACCTTGCAGCTCCCCAGCACCACCCTCGTTCCTGCCTTGGCATTTTTGTTATCTCTCCTTGCAACTCTCTTTTTCCAGTGATCACTGTGGCTACTTCCTCACTACCTTCAATTGCCAAATGTCACATTAGAGACATAAACTTTGGCCAGCCAATAAAAAATACCATCATTCTCACATACTTTTCTTGGTTACTCTCTCTCTTTTTACCCTTCTACATTTTTCTTTAAAGCACTTTTAATTCTTTTTCTCTTTCTCTCTGTCTTTCCCCATATATTCCTTTATTTTTTTCCCTCCCTCCCTTTCTTCCTTCTTTCCTTTCTTTATTTCAGTTTCCTCTTTCATATTTTAAGCTCTGTGACAAAAGCAAGAACTTTGTCTTTTTTCACTGTATCTGCAGAAGCTAAAATAGCACTGACCCAGAGCAGTAGCTCAGTGATTATTTGCTGAATGAATAAGTCAACAAGTGAATGAGTGAATGAGTGAATGAATGGACAAGCAGGACACTCAGCCAAGTTATAGAAGGAGTGAAACTGGGAAGTCAGAAACTTAGATGACATCTTTCATCTATTGTAGGATCTCTCTTTTCTCTCTTTCTTTCTCCCTCTTTCGGCTTATCAGTTGAAGTTTCCTGTTTCATTCTCCAGACTTGCTTTTTCTGTTTACTAGTCAATGTGCACACAGCTGAAAATTATCACCAGCCTCTGCACAAACTGCAGTTCAAGTGATCGTTCTCTGGCTGTAATTCTGCCTCTTAGTTCAAATTCTCAAATGAGATAAAGCATCTGGCTCAGCTTAGCCTCTGGATTGACTGAACCTTCGTCAGGTCTCCAGAAAGGTGGCAGGGGCTCAATATCACAAGGGACTAACACAGCCTTCTGGGCCACCACTTCAGCAGATGCTGTCAAGGATATTGACGCAAACTTAGGAGATCTTCCGCTAGGCCCAAATAAGTGCACTACAACAAAACAAAACAAAACACTGAGTAAGGTGAAAGATGATTTCAGATAGTCCCACCCACCTTCAACACCTGATTTCATGATAGGGAAGTTAAATATACTTTAAGAAGTTTATCACTTTGTTTGCTGTTCCACTATATTTTTTTTTACTTTTTATATTTAGGAGTCTTTGAATTGCAAGTAGCTAAAACCACGATTCAAATTTGCTTTTAAAAATATGAAATCCATGGGCTTATATAATTAAACAAGTCAGAAGTATTTGGATTCAAACAAGGATTGACATAAAGCTTGAATGGTTTTACCCTAGAGTTTCTGTTGTTATGTTGTTTTTTGTTTTTTTCTTAACTTGATGTCCTCAATGTTCTCATGGCTTCAGATTGGCTACCAGAAGCTCCCATGGCTACATTCTCATAAATCCAAGTAATCTTCAAAAATGCTAATGGATTTGTTTAGCTCACATTTGAATGAATGACAAGTGCTAAAGGAATGTGATATGTTGACTGGGTTAGGCTTTGGTCACAAGTTCTACTTTTGGAACTAGAAATACAACCAACTCTACCAGGAGTACAGGAGCTAAATTCAGGGAAGAAGTTCTACCAGTGGAAAACCTGGATGCTAAACAGAACAACAAATTTCCATCATGCTTAGATAGTAGTCAACTAGTGATGACTGGTAATGATTTCATACAAGACAATAAAATCTTCTAATCTTCTAATTTTGCTCTGCTAACTGTACATGAATAGATATTGACTATCAAAACCAAACCATTTTTACCATGGTCTATAGATAAAATATTATACATTTTTTATTTGTGTTTTATCTTTTACTTTTGGCTTAATGACTAATTCTAACAATCAACCTCAGTAAAGCACCCACAAGACCCTACTCTCTAGATATATACATCAAGAGACATTTAATCAATTAATGTTTGCTGGCTAATGCTTTAACATTTACAAAGTCTGGGTCACATCTGCATGAAACTAAAATAAAATTAGGAAAGTGATCAAGAATAAGACTTGATGAAAAGAAGCCAATTGGACTCAAGAAAATGGATGCATTTCTTAATCATAATGAGATTTCAAATGACACCCATTGTCTCCCCATTCTGTGAAAACTTTTTGTCAGATGATTTCACTCATCATCAGCTAAACAGCTTCAGTTCATGGATTCAAGATCAAATGATTGGTATAATTTTTCATTGTTCAATAGATTGTCTAGCCATCTTGTGCAACTATGCTTAAACAGATAGAAAATTTAAACCTCAATTTATTTTGTGTCATGATTATTTTTTAAATTAAATTGCTTTTTTCAAAGAGCAGTCAACAGTTATTATGTAAAGAGGAAATATACCATAAAGGTTTAAAACTTGGACTCTGGTATCAGACTGCTTGGGTTCAAATCCTAAGTGTGTACTTATTCATTGCACCTCAATTTATTCATCAGAGAAAATTAGACTTCTGGTTCCAAAATGACAGTATGGAAGTATGCTGGCTTCAATCCCCCTGACACCTCAGAAAACCCAAAAGAAATATGCAGCACTCTGATTATCACCAGAAATATCCTAGAATTCTAATATAAAGACAAGATAGTTCCCAGAGCCACAGAGAAATGAAGAACCTCTGAGCAGGCAGTAAGAGGAGCAGACTTCCATATCCATGATGCCCCTCGCACCATTCTGCCTGGCACCAAGTGTGTGGAGAAATTTCCCCCAACTCACTATTTCTATACAGGAAAAAGTGAGATTAAGGTGAACAACAAGTTTCTCCACCATCTTGGGTTTCCTGGGAAAAGACCTGTCTCTGCCTTAACCCACAGGAAGCATCACAAGTGACTGAAGGGAGAAATATTCCCGAAGACTCACAGAAACAAAAGAGTGGAACCACCATGCCCAGCCCTGGAAACTCCGCTCTGTAAGTCAGCCAAAGGAAATGGCAAATCACAATGGCCATTCAGCAATACCACACTGTAGGAGTCCTCTGGGCATGAACCCCTAGCCAGCCTGCTGGGTGAACCACACTGCTAGGATATTCCCTTTGGGACCTCCACCATTCCGGAAGGGTAGCACGCCAATCGTTTATTAGAGTCGAGGCAAACCTGGGCTTAAGGTGCCACCTAGAGCCAAAAAGCAGGCATTGACCTAGCGATAAAGAACCTCTAAGCAAATATATTCAATAAAAACCAAAACAAGCTAAACGAAGAAAACTAGAATAAATAACTAAACCCTTAGTGCAAAGACGTAGATGTACATCCACAAGAAACAACAGCAAACGGGGAACCACGATTCCTCAAACAAAGCAAAGAACCAGCAACTGACCTGAATGAGATGGTGATACACGAGCTTAGTGATCCACAAGGTACCACAGAGAATCATTTCAGAAATTTATCATAAAAATTTAACAAAGAGATTGAAATAATAAAAAAATCACACAGAAGCCTTGGAACAGAGAAATACATTTGCTGAAATGAAAATTCATTTCTATCAGCAACACCACACTATAGGAGGTTTATCTCACAAGTCCTTGATAGAAAAAGTCATTTTCTATCAAGAGCAGAATGAATCAAGCAGAAAAAGAATCAGTAAACTCAAAGATAGGCTATTTGAAATATACAGTCAGAGGAGAAAAAAGAAAAAAGAATGAAAAGCAACGAAGATCACTTAAAAGAAATCTAAGAATTATTGGTGTTCAAGAGAGAGTCAAGCAAGAGGAAGGGGTAGAAAGCTTATTCAGAGAAATAATAACAGAAAACTTTCCAAAACTTGAGAAACATATAAATATCCAGGTACAGGAAAGTCAGAGAACACAAAACAGGTTGACTCAAATAAGACTACCCCAGTATATTTAATAATAATCAAAGTCTCAAAAGTCAAGGACACAGAGAAGATACCAAAAGTAGCAAGAGAAAAGAGGAAAATAACATATAAAAAAGCTCCAAATCATCTGGCAACAAACTTTTCAATGGAAACCATATAAGCCAGGAGGGAGTGGAATGACATTTTCAAGGTGCTGAAAGAAAAAAAAAAACTGTCAACAATACTGTATCCAGTAAAATTATTCTTCAAATATGAAGGAGAAATAAAGTCTTTCCCAGACAAACAAACGCTGAGAAAATTCCCCACTCCAAACATGTCTTACAAGAAATGTTAAAGGGAATTCTTTAATCTGAAAGAAAAATACACTAACATGCAAAAAAATTTTTTTCAAAGGTATGATTTGTACTGATAAAATTAAGTACATAAACCCAAAATATTCTAATACCATAATTGTGTTATGCAATCCAGTCATAACTCTAGCATGGAGCCCAGAAGACAAATATATCAAAAACAATATCTACAGCAAATATATCAAAAACAATATCTACAGTAATATCAAAATACATAAATTGAGAAATCTAAAAGTCAAAGTGTGGGAGGGGATGGAGTCAAAGTGTAGAAATTTTTTTTCTGCTTTTTCTTTGGTTTGTTTTATTCTTTTCTATGTGATCTAAAATAAGTTATATCTTTAAATCTCTTTAAAATAATTTGTTATATCTGCAAGATGTTTTTTGTAAGCCTCAAGGTAACCACAATGCAAAAACCTATAATAGATTCACTAAAAATAATACTATTAGAGAAAATCACTTAACTACAAAGGAAGAAAGTAACAAAGGAAGAGAGGAATTACAAAACAACTGGAAGACAAATAACAAAATGGCAGTAGTAAGTGCTTGCTTATCAATAATAACACTGAGTGTAAATGGACTCAAATTTCCAATTAAAAGGCACAGAGTGGCTAAACAGATAGAGAAATAAAACCCACCTATATACTGTCTACAAGAAACCCATTTTACTTATGAAGACACACATAGACTGAAAGTGAAGTGACAGAAAAAGATATTCCATGAAACTAGAAAAAAAGGAGTAACTACCCTTGTATCTGATAAAACAGACTACAAATTAAAGACTGTAAAACAAGACAAAAATTGCTATGTACTGATGAAGGTGTCAATTCAGCAAGAGGCTGTAACAATTATAAATACCTATACACCCAACACTGAAGCTCCCAAGTATATAAAGCAAACATTAATAGATCTAAAGGAAGAGATAGGCCAGGCACGGTGGCTCATGCCTGTAATCCTAGCACTCTGGGAGGCCAAGGTGGGAGAATCATTTGAGCTCAGGATTTCGAGACCAGCCTGAGCAAGAGCAAGAACCCCTCTATACTAAAAATACAAAGAAATTCGCTGGACAACTAAAAATATATAGAAAAAATTAGCCGGGCATGGTGGCACATGCCTGTAGTCCCAGCTACTTAGGAGACTGAGGCAGGAGGATCGCTTGAGCCCAGGAGTTCAAGGTTGCTGTGAGCTAGGCTGACACTACGGCACTCTAGCCTGGGCAACAGCCTGAGACTCTGTCTCAAAAAAATAAATAAATAAATAAAGGAAGAGATAGACTGCAATATGATAAAATTAGGGGACTTTAACATTCCACTGTCATTAATGAACAGATCATCCAGACAAAATAGACAAAGAAGCATCAGAGTTAAACGTCACACTAGACTTAATAGGCCTAACTGACATTTAGAGACTATTTCATCCCACTGCTGCAGAATACACATTCTTTTCATCAGCACATGGAACATTCTCCAGAATAGACCACATACTAGGCCACAAAACAAGTCTGAACAAATTCAAAAAAGTAGAAATCATATCAAATATCTTTTCTGATGACAATAGAATGAAACTAGAAATTAATAGCGAGAGGAATCTTGGAAACTCCATAGACATGGAAATTAAACAACTTGCTCCTAAACAATGGTAAATGAAGAAATTGAGAAAGAAATTAAAATTTTCTTGAAACAAATGAAAATGGAAATACAATATACCAAAATCTACGAGATACAGAAAAACACAGTACTGACAGGGACGTTTATAGCAATAAATGTTTATATCGAAAAAGTAGAAAGACTTCAAATAAACAACCAAGGAACTAGAAAATAAGGAACTAGAAAAGCAAGAACAAACCCAAAATTAGTAAAAGGAAAGAAATAATAAAGATCAGAGTGGAAATAAATGAAATTGAAACCAAAAAATACAGAAGACCAAGAAAACAAAAAAATTGATTTTTGAAAAGATAAAATTGACGAACTTTTGGCTAGAATAGCTAAAAAAGGAGACAAGACCCAAATAAATAACATCAGAAATGAAAAAGGAGACATAACAACTGAGACCACAGAAATACAAAAAAATCATAAGAGACTATTATAAACAACTATACACCAACAAATTGGAAAATTTACAAGAAATGGATAAATTCCTGGACACATACAACCTGCCAAGATTGAACCAGCAAGAAACAGAAAACCTCAATAAACCAATAATGGAAAATGAGATCAAACCCGTAATAAAAAATATCCTATCAAAGAAAAGCCCCCTGCTGAATTCTACCAAACATTTGAAGAAGAACTAATATCAATTTTACTCAAACTGTTTAAAAAATTTGCAAAGAAGAGAATACTTCCAAACTCATTATGAGGCCAGCATTACCCTGATACTAAAACTAGAAAAGAATACAATGAAAAAAAGAAAACTATAGGCTAGTATCACTGATTAACATAAATGCAAAAATTCTCAACAAAATACTAGCAAACCACATTCAACAATGTATTAAAAAATCATTCACCATGATTAAGTGGGATTCATTCCAGTGATGGTTCAATATATACAAATCAATAAACATGATGCATTACATTAACAGAACCAAGAACAAAAGCCATATTATTATTTCAATATATTAATACACTTTTTATGAAAACCCTCATTAGATTGGGTATGTAAGGAACATAACTTAAAATAATAAGGGCTATGTATAACAAATCCAGAGCTAACATCATACTAAAGAGGGAAAATTGAAGACCTTTCCTCTAAGATCTGGAACAAAATAAGGATGTCCACTTTTACCATTTTTATTCAACATAATACTGGAAGTCCTAACCAGAGCAATTGAACAAGAGAAGGAAATAAAGGGCATCCAAATTGCAAAAGAAGCAGTCAAATTAGCCTTGTTCACAGATGAATGATCTTATACTTAGAAAAACAAAGACTCCACCAAAAACCTCTTAGAAATGATAAATAAAGTCAGTAAAGTTGCAGGATACAAAATCAACATAGAAAAATCAGTAGCATTTATATATGCCAACAGCAAGCAATCTGAAAAAGAAATCAAGAAAGCAATCCCATTTATAATAGCTACAGAGAATATAAAAAGCCTAGGAATCAATTTAACCAGAGAAGTGAAATATCTATGTAAGGAAAACTATAAAATACTGATGAAAGAAATTGAAAAGGACATAAAAAATGGAAAGATATTCCATGCTCATAGATTGGAAGAATTAATATTGTTAAAATCACAATACTACCCAAAGCAATTTACAGATTCAATGCCATCCCTATCAAAATGCCAGTGACATTTTTCACAGAAATAGAAAAAAAAAAAACTAAAATTTGTATGGAACCACAAAGACCCCAAATAGCCAAAGCAATCCTGAGCAAAAAAAACAAAGCTGGAGCCATCACACTACCTGACTTCAAAATTTTCTACAAAGCTCTATAGTAATCAATCAACATGGTACTGGCATAAAAACAGACACATAGACCAATGGAATAGAATAGAGAACGCATATATAAATCCATGCATTTACAGTCAACTCATTTTCAACAAAGGTGCCAAGATCATACCATGGGGGATGGACAGTCTCTTTAGTAAATGGTTCTGGGAAAACTAGAAAACTATATGCAGAAGAATGAAATTAGACCACTATCTCTCACTATACATAAAAATCAAAATGGATTAAAGACTTAAATCTTAGACTTGAAACTATGAAACTATTAAAAGATAACATTGAGGAAATGCTCCAAAACATTGGACTAGGCAAGTATTTTTTGTGTTAGACCTCAAAAGCACAGGCAACCAAAGCATAAATAGACAAATGGGATTACACCAAGCTAAAAAGCTTCTGCACAGCAAAGGAAACAACCAACAAAGTGAAGAGATGACCCACAGAATGAAAAAAAATATTTGCAAACTACCCATCTGATAAGGGATTAATAACCAGAATATACAAGGAGTTCAAACAACTCAATAGCAAAAAAAAGCAAATAATCTGAATAGACATTTCTCAAAAGAAGATACAGAAATGGCCAAAAGAAAATACAGACATGAAAAAATGTCCAACATCACTAATCATTAGAGAGATTTAAATCAAAACTACAATGGCATATCATCTCCCCCCATTTAAAATGGCTTTTATCAAAATGATGGGCAATAACACATGCTAGTGAGGATGTGGAGAAAGGGGAGCCTTTATACGCTGTTGGTGGGAATGTAAGTTAGTACAGCTACTATGGAGAACAATATGGAGGGTCCTCAAAAAACTAAAAATAGAACTACCATATGATCCAGCAATTCCACTCCTGAATATATATCCAAAAGAAAGGAAATCAATATATTGAAAAGACATCTGCACTCCTATGTTTATTGCAACACTATTCATAATAGCTGAAATATGGAACCAGCCTAAGTGCCCATCAGCGGGTAAATGGATAAAGAAAATGCGGTATATAGATGCAAAATGGAATACTATTTGACCATAAAAAAGAATGAAATCCTATCATTTGCAGCAACATAGATGGAACCAGAGGTCATTAGGATAAGTGAAATAAGCCAAGCACAGAAAGACGTGTATGGGTGCCGAAAAAGTGGATCTCATGAAGATAAGAGAGTAAGTTGGTGGTTACCACAGGCCAAGAAGGGTAGAGGGGTGAAGAAAAGTTGATTAATGGGTACAAATAGAAGAAATAAGACCTAGCGTTAGATAGATCAGTAGGGTCACTATAGTTTACAATAATATATTGTATACTTCAAAATAGCTAGAAGAGAAGTAATTGAATGGTTTTAGCATAAAGAAAAGGCAAATATTTAAGGTGATGGGTCTCCCAAATACACTGATTTAATCTTTACAAAGTATATGAATGTATTAAATTATCACACATACTCTGAAACTATGTACATCTGCTATGCATAAATTTTTTTAAAAAATGAAAATACTAATAGTAACTATCTCACAGGATTGCTGTAAGGATTAAATGAGTCAAACCACATGAAGCTCTTAAAAGTTTCCTGAAAATAGAATCCAAGGAGTGTTAGTTAAAATTGCCATTCTCCATTTTTTGTCTCTCTTTCTCTCTCTCTCCTCCTCCACTTTTATTTTTTTCTTCACAGCAAGAAATGCCATTAAATTGTTTATGGTCACCTCATTTTTCTGTAACACATATTACCAACTGGCCCAGCCATGATTGAGATATAATCACCAAAGAAATGCCTTTGACAGAGATGGAGTACCTGACAAGTTGCTAAACACAATGTTAAATTGTTTGTTATTGTTGAGGAGTGGGAAGCTTCTCTTTTAAAAGACTCCCAAGTTTAAAGCCAACATGATTAATATTCAGAGCAGACAGACTAGTTTATATAGCCAGAGACACTGAGGTCAGCCTGGATAATGGAAGAACATGCTGATTCCTGAGCCTGTGGTGACACACACTTACATCCCTACTGAGTCCAGGCCCCTCAAGCTTGTCAAAAAGAGGTGTGTCCATAGGTTGTAAAGATTTGAACCTTACAAATGAGCATCATGTAGTCATAAGCATCCGGATGAGTCACAGCCTATTTTATGGGTGTAGCTCATCTTCAAAGAAAGATTGAACTGACCATAAACATCAGATCATGGAACATAAGCTTTTCCAAAGGCTCCTCATAAAAAAATGCAATAAAAGTAAATACAGCTATTACCTAAAATTCAAAGTCTCACACAGATTTATTGTGAATCAGATGCATCATTACTCATCTTCTCTTTTTGGACGACATCATAGCACTGAACTTAGTGTCTTTCTAACGTGTTGATAAAGCTGTTTGTGTTAATGTACCTAAGATGTCATAGAACACAACCTCAATACAGCATGGAACATGAGAGCATTTTAAAACATCTGCATTTTTACTATGTTTCCCAATTTATCTGACTATCAGGATCTTGTTGACATGTATCAGTTCCTGATGCCTCAACATAAAATCTGATATGACCTCAATAATACCCACACTTAGGCCAAAATGCCAAGTGATTTCAAGACAAAAACAAAAATATCTAAAGTTTAAACATATATATATTTTTACATGTGTGGACCACCCTAAATTTTCTGAAACTAAACATGAAGATCATTTTCATAGATAATTTAAATAATGTTTTTGCTAGCTTCAATAAATATGAAATCAATTAACACATACTATTTTATTAATAGCATACCTATTACTTTTCCAACATCACCTGGGTTCTGTAGAAAGTTTAGAACAAACATGAGAGGTAGTCTCTGTACCCTAGGAGCTTACATTTCCAAAGGAAGATTATACTATGTGCAAACATCAAACGTCATAAGGCAGGCAACAATGTAGTGGGTTTGGAGTGTTTTTTTATTTTGGGTAGAAATCAACTATTCTTAAGGACTAGAGAAGAAGGAGAAGAGCAAGGGCATAAATTTGGCAAAATTCAGCAAAATTTCATGGAAAAAGGTCTTGAACTGAACCTCAATGGATTCACAGAACCCAGAGGAAGAGTGAACAGTGAATTTAGTCTCCTAACATGGGATGCCAAAGAGTTGTTTAGGAGATTGGCTTAAATAACAATAATAGCATCAACAAAAAATGTATATCAAAGAATAACAAGTCAATTCTTAGAAAAATACCCAAGTTTTCTGAATATTAATAAAACACGGCATAAGTCCATGGTAACTCCAAGATTTCAAACTTGGGTAACCTAGAGAAGATCTTTATCAATGACAAGAGAGTTAGAAAACAAAGGTCAAAGATAAGAGAAATTCCATTGAAGATATATTACAGTTGAAATTACAGCAAGATGCCTCATTATTGATGTCTGGCACTCAAGGGGAGGTGATACTGGAGAGTAGAGTTTGGGAGAGAAATCTGAGAGTCACAGGGTGAAAATTATATCATCACTTAAATTCTGCCTAAGCAGCTTACTCAGTAGTGTCTAATATCTCCCCCCCACCAACGGCACAAAATTAGAGTGCCCCCTTTTTTATTAAATGCATCCTACCCCTCTGGCATTATTATCCTCTTGTTTATATCAAGAATTGTTGAACTCTAATGGGTCATGGCCAATGAGCTATATTTTCTAAATGTCCTTCCCTCCCAGTTCCTGTGGAGTTCACCAGTATCATGTATTAGATACACCAGATTTTATTTTTTCTATGATGTTGGGCATGCTACTATAGGCTGAACTAGTGTGAGTTTGAAGCATTAATATTTTACATACACTATTATTCCATGCAAGTGCATTGAAACATAAGAAAATTCCAATGTTTTTAGATTTTCCCCCCATTATCTCAGTCTTAGCAGGTATGCTGAAGCCATTTTATAACATCACTATTATTAAAATCTAGAATGTATACCAAAAAAAAAAATGAACAGAGGATTATTTAAAACTGCATTTTATTTTCCAATCCTGGCCAAATTATTTGAATTTGAATTAGATATTCACAAGAAGAAGAGATGGACGTCCTAGGTGAATAAAAGCAAGAGCAGCAGGGAATGAGGGGGAAGAATGTTACATAGGTGAACCGTAAGTTTAGCATTTGTCAAATAGCATCTCCCCGCATGCTTTATCATGGAATCCTAGACCTCTGGATTGAAGGGTACTGCAGTAACCCTCTAGCGCTCATGTTTCTTAGGAAGGATCAGGGCTGGGGCAGATGCTGAGGGATTCTCTGGGTGAAACCTCTTGCATTATTCTGCTCCCACTTGGGGCAGAAATTCAGGCTTTGTATTTGAGTGTTTGTAAAAGATAACATTTAAAAATGAGCACAAGACCCTGGTACTTAGCTTGATCACTCTTTTCCCTAAAAAACTCTGAAGAATTAGTAAAAAAAATAAAAGTCACAAAAATAACAACAAAATACTAAGATAATTTTTACCTTTTATAGCTGATACTCCTAGATGGCATTTGAAGATCTCTAGTTTCAAATGGATGGATGGAAGCCAGCTCTGTCTCTAACTAGCTACTTGCTTGACTTCGATAGGCCTGTTTCCCCCTCTATTGGGTGATCTGCTTCTAAATTCCTTTCCAGCCCCATCACTCTATAATTCCATATGTACTCTGAGACTATCTTCTCATGAAGCCCGTCAAAAGGCCTGTCTATGATAACAGATTCCTGATTCAGTTTACAACTTGGTAATTTTAAGGGATTGCATGTTACTGTTAGTGGCTTGATGAAAACTGCTTAAACTTAGTGAAGCTGCTGTCCACAGTGCTTATTTTAACATTTGATCAATTCATATGCATAATACAACAATCCATGAAAACAATGTGAATGCTAATTTTTATGAGTGAAAGAAATAAAGATAAGAAAAAGTTAAGTGTACCTATTAATATACACGCCGGGCGTGGTGGCTCAGGCCTGTAATCCTAGCACTCTGGGAGGCCGAGGTGGGCGGATCGTTCTGAGCTCAGGAGTTCGAGACCAGCCTGAGCAAGAGTGAGACCCCGTCTCTACCAAAAATAGAAAGAAATTAATCGGACAGCTAAAAATACATAGAAAAAATTAGCCGGGCCTGGTGGCACATACCTGTAGTCCCAGCTACTTGGGAGGCTGAGGCAGTAGGATCCCTTGAGCCCAGGAGTGTGAGGTTGCTGTGAGCTAGGCTGACGCCACGGCACTCACTCTAGCCAGGGCAACAAAGTGAGATTCTGTCTCAAAAAAAAAAATATATACAAATGGCAAATTTGATCAATAATATAGTCCTATGTAAACCTAAAAGAAACCTATTTCCGTATATTTTAATTTCCCCTTAGACAAGGCAATGTGCTTCCATACCCACAACCAGATTACTAACTGTAGCTTCCAGATTTCCAGGCTATTTGCTTGCATTTAGGAAAGAAATTGGGAATATATACAATATTCAATTTCTAGAGGATCTTTTTTTCAGAGCTAAAAATGTATAATCAGTAAATAAATACCTTTATCCCCCTATCTATTTATATATTGTTGGAAAATTATAGAAATGGTGAGTGGCGAGGAGGGAGGAGGTCAGGAGTTGAGACCAGCCTGAGCAAGAGCAAGACTCCACCTCTACAAAAAATAGAAAAATTAGCCGGGCATGGTGGCCCACACCTGTAGTCCCAGCTACTCGGGAGGCTGAGGCAGGAGATCACTTGAGCCCAGGAGTTTGAGGTTGCTGTGAGGTGTGATGATGCTATTGCACTCTAGTCTGGGCAACAGAGTGAGACTGTCTCAAAAAAACAAAACAAAACCCAAATAGTCCCCAGTGGCAAGGGTCCCTCGTCCAGCTTTTGTTCGTTTTTCCTCTGTAGCTGTGGCGTATGCTGTGTGGCAGCAGAGCCTGTGGGGAATGGCCATGAGTCATGCGAGGAGGGGAAGCCCTATGTCAGCACACACTGAAAGCAGCAGCTGAAGTCCCGTCCACACTGAAACAAGACGAACTCTCCTGGAAACACGTTTCGCCACACCCTGACAGTTGCCCTGCTTCTACCTGGTGTGGTCAGTTTCTGTTTGCTTCTTTTCTCAACCACGAAGCGTGCTGCATCCCGGTTGCAATTTCTTCCCTGGTGAGTCTCCCTTGGATTCTGGAATGTTCCTCAGCAGGATTGGCAGCAAGGCCGCAAGAACCATCCTTCCACTTCAGTTTTAGTTAAGCACAGGGAGTCTCTTTCCTCTTCAACACAGTTGCCACATTTTTTTACACTGATTTCTTTTCACTTAATGAAGCTTTTCAATTACTAAGACCCTTCATCTATCCACGTCTAAGTTAGGGTGGGGTGGCTTTAAATGTTGGGTATCTGTCCGTCAAAATTATCTTTTAATAGCGAGCAGGAGCGAATGTCTGACAAGAACAAGCTTGCTCTAGCTCAGCCTGGATGATGACAAACTTGAGCTTCAACATTTCAGACTCTTGAATGTGGAAAACAACTCAGCGGAAATTTATATACAGTGCGTAATGTGAGGCTTGACTAAAAGCAAAGCTGCCCTTGGAAAAAGATAGATGGTTCTGAACGAGGCTAATTTAAAAACCTGAATCAAAGATAAATCAGCTCTCCGAACTTAGAGGGGCAGCCTCCAAAGCAGAGGTCCCACCCAGCCCACCCAGCGGAGGAGTCTCCCTCCCGCCCTGCCGAGAACAGAGGCCTGGGGCTGCCGGGAGGATTCCTCTGTGAGCCCCCTCGGCGTGGGGAAAGGCAGGCTTGGGCCCTTGAAAAAGGCATTAATCACATTCGGTTCCTTGTACCTGAGACAAAATGGCTATCTATGGGATCTGATTTTTTTGTGTTTCAAACTGGAGAAAGCTTTTATGATGTCTCTTGATGAAATATAACCACCCTCTCATTCTAAGCAGCCTCTAAATTCTCAAATATGTGTAAATGGAAAACATGCTGTGGGTCTTTATTCCACTGAGCAGCAAGAAATAAATCAGAACTCTCCTCCTCACCCCCCGACTCAGCCTCTCCCCTGATACCTCACAGATGTGCGGCATGAGAGGGAAGAGCAGAAATGCTTTCTAAAATTAACTTGGGGAAACTGCTTTACTTACCATCCATGCTCGGCCCAGGGCGTTCTCTACAGCACCCCGTCAAGGTGTTCAGCTGGGTGCTCACCTTCTGCCTACCGAAAGGTCCACCTCCGTTTCCGTGGGACGGGAGGGTCTCCATTTTCCACACAGGAGAGGCAGTTGGCGGTGGTGTGCTATACACACTGGCGGAAGTGAGGTAGCTGCTAGTTAGCGGTAAACAAAACAGTTCATCATAATGTATAAAATGTGTAAATCATTTTAGGATCCTGCTGGGTTCAAAGTCCAAAAGAAATATCTTTCATTAGTATAACTGATATTAAGCGGGATGCTGACGACCCAGTAGATGAATACAAATGCCAGGACGTGCCTCCGTAGTTCATTCCTATCTAAAAATATGTGGCAGACATACCACAGAGCTCATGAAAGACTTTTAACTGATTTTAATAACAGTCATTACATTAGAAAATGAGACTTCCCCTTGTAACAGAGATGAACCGGCAAGAAACAAAGGAGGAGAGGTAACTAGAGCAGGGCCCAGTGCCCTGCCAGGAGTACTGCTCATCATTCTTGCTTTCAGCAGCTAGCCGGCTCCTTTTGTCACAGACTACTACCGTCTAATGAAACAATTAGAGCTTGACAGTTTAAATATGCTATTTTGTTCTTTTCAAGCCTAAGTGCCAGCCACTAAGACAAACTATACCCACCACCTTCCTATCAGCAGAGCCATTGTTATCCTAGATAGAATGCCCTAAAAATAAAATCCATTTTGTACGTGAAGCTTCATCAAGTCAGGTCATGTCTGTTCCTCAGGGCAGACTGCAGTGTACTAATTTCATTATGCTATTTTTAAAAGTGGCCTCCTTGGATCTTTTAGTATGTCCTACATAGCTCAACAAGGCCCTGAGTTAATGTTCAGGGCTTTCTTGCTAATCACCTCTGCCCACCCTGCCCTCAACCCTGACCTCCACAACCTCTCCAGGCCTGGCCAGTTAACAGGAAATAGGCACACTAATGATGGATGCGTTCACACTTAGATGAACATCACCTGCTGGGCTTTGTCCAGCGCATGAGCTATTAGAAGATCAAATTGGCATCAGTTTCCTGAATTCATTATTAAGGTTACTCGAGCTTTAAGAAAAAAATTCACAAAAGGAGAAAATGGCTTTCTAAGATATCATCTGGAGTCTCCGTTCGCCTATTTCTGTTTTGTCTCTTGCATAAAGGTTTTTTTTTTTTTCTAGTTGTAAAATGAACAAAGACTTATAAGGTAAATGGAAAGCGTAGAAGAAAATAACATTATTCATGACTCTTCTAGTTGTGACTAACAGAAACTAAACTCAAACTTGATATGCAAGAAAGGACATATTGTTCATGTAATCAGAGGTGAAGTGGCACCAGGCACAGTGGGATCCATGGGCTCAAATAATGACATGAAGACAAGATTTCTGTCTCCCAGTCTCTCGGTTCTATTTTTCCCTGTGTCAGCCTACATCTCTGGGGGCTCCCTCCTCCTCACATCTTCCCAGCTGAGTGACCCTGATGAATGTCACCTCCTGGGGCTGGAAGAAAAGGGAGATGATGGTCAAAGGGGATAAAATCTCAGTTAGACAGGAGGAATAGGTTCGCTGTTGTTTTCTGAGACCTATTGTGCAATGCGGTGAATATAGTTAATAATAATGTACATTTCAAAAATGTCGAGAGTAAATTTCAAATGTTCTTACCACAAAAAAATAAGCCTTTGAGGTGATGAATATGTTAGTTATCTTGACTTAATTATCCCACATCATCTTTATAAATCATAACATCACTTCGTACACCATAAATATATGCAACTGTAAATAGCCTTTTTATAATAAAATTTTTTGAAAAGAAAAAAAATGCTGTCTCCTTCTTCTCAAATTGTTCTAGCCAAAGTCCCCAAATTGAGTCTTATTGGCATGGTTTGGGTTATGTGTCCATCCCTGGACCTATCAGTGTGGCCAGAATAATAAATATCTCCGACTGACCTAATTTCTGTCATATGTTCACATGGGGTGAAAAATGTAGATCAGCCCTAGATAAGCCACATGAACTAAGCAGAAGAGAGCCATGGTTCCCCAAAAGATCCCCAATGTGTATCATCATAAGAAGAAGGAATAGATGCAGAACAAGTAAAAACAGCAGATGTTCAACAGAGATGTACATTCCCTGAATCTGAAAATAAGATAATATTCTTTTAACAGTTTATTTATTTAGGTGAGAATCAAAGATATATGCTTAATCCTAGAGGATATGGAAGGTCCAAAACTATTTTTGAAAACTTTGATGATGAATTTGTATTAATTGGAACAATAAAATATTTCCTTCTCTACAATTCAAAAACTGTCAGGAGATACCAATGTGGGGAATAGTCAGGAAATCATGCAGGATGGAGAAAGAAAAACAAATATGTGGCATGACTATTGTGGGGAAAATTGTCCACAAATTCCAGTCCCCTATTACACACTAATATTTTGGATATGTTGTCCTCCTGCCTTCTATTTCCACTATTTCTGATGAGAAGTTAGTTGTTCATCTTACTGGAGTGCCCTGGTAGCTGGCGAGTCATTTTTATGTTACCGTTTTCAAGATTTTTCTATTTATTTTTGGCTTTCAACATTTTGACTATGTTGCGTCTGGCTGTGGATTTCTTTGTGTTTATCCTACTTGGAGTTGATTGAGCTTCTTAAGTATGTAGATTAATGATTGTTACCAAATTAGGAAGCTTTCAGCCATTATTTCTTTGGAAAACTTTCCTGCTTCTTTCTCTCTCTCTTCTCCTTTGGGTACTCCCATATGTTGCTGTGTTAATGGTGCTCCACATTTCTCTAAGACAGTGTTTACTTTTTTCATTCTTTTTTTTCCTCTATTCTTCAGATGGTATACTCTCTAGTGACCTAACTTCAAGTTTCTTGATTCTTTCTCCTCCCTGCTCATTTTGAGCACCTCTAGTGAATTTTACAATTCGGTTACACTTCACAATTTCCATTTCATTATTATTTTTTTTTTTTTTAGAGTTTCTATCTCTATGAGGGAGACAAGATGGTGGGCTAGAAGCAGCCCACACACCACGCTCTCAAGGAGAGGATGAAAAGTTGTAGACGGATGCCAACCAACAGATGGGCCTTCTTGGAAAGAGCATTGTAGAACGCTGAAGAAGCAATGAAGGACATTCGGAGTGAAGGAGACAGGCAATTCATTCTGCAACATCAGAAGGTACCTGGGAGAGGCATCCACACATGAGGAAGGACAGGAGGAGAGATGCCTGGGGCACCATGCTTCCCCCACAACCCAGGCACTGCATCCCAAGATGTGAGGGGGGCCCCAACACCACCACAGACCTTTGGTCTGATCAGGGAGCCGCTTGTAGTATGTGCAACAACATTGCACTAGAAAGCTGGTGCAGCAGGGATCTGGTAGCTGTGGTTCCCAGATTACCGCAAGTGATGCCATTCTGAGCTCTTGGGTGTAGGGTACCAGGTCTACATGGGGCTCTGCTTTGCTGCAGCCACCTCCACATTGCCCCTGCTGGGCTGGGAAGGGAGTGGGCAGAGTGGATGCTCTTCCCAGCCATGTCCTGTGTCTGAGAGCCAAGCACTCCTCCCCACAACAGGGGATTTGAGCAGAGTAGGCCCTCAGACACCACAGACATCACCTGGGAAGCCTTGCTGGAACTGCTTCAGTGAAATCTGGACAGAGGGAAAGCCCCAGCCCCACTCCCAACCCCCAAGCTGCCATCTTCCCCAGGTGGCTTCACCTCCACAGTTCCCACACTGCTGTCTGACCCCACGGTGTCACCTATACAGCCCTGCCTCCAAGCCTCAGCTGAGCCTCAAAGCTCCCATTGTACCCAGGCGAGGCCCCACAACCGAGGCTCCGCTGCTGTCACTGGGCCTGTAGTTCTGCCCCGCGAGGCTCCAGCACTGCTGCCAGGCCCGTGTCTCCATTCCCTCTGAGGCTCCTCTGTTGCTGCAGGGCCCCATGGCTCCTCCCCCAAAGCTCCAGCATCCACTGGCCCTCCCTGGATCCATCTCCAAGGTTCCCTGCTTCTACAGAGCCCCATGGCCCTGCCCCAAAGGTTTCCACTGACTACCTGGCAGGAACCACCCTAAGATGCAATGCTCTTCCAGGTACCTGCCAGTCTCTAGGTGCCACCACACCTGGACCCAATTGCCCATAGCCTGGACACACACGACCACTGGCTAGATAGTCTCATGCAGCTGCCACTGTCACCTCTGTGGGAAGAACTGAACAGAACAATCCCCCACAATGCCAGTCTCTGTGGAGAAGGTCTCACCTACCCCTCAACTTGGGCTCCAGCAGTGGCCTAGGGAATAACCCACCACTACACACAAAGATCATCCCCCTCTGGCTTGACCTGTGACAATCATAGGCAAACAGGACAAAACAGAATGACTACACTACAGGCTCTCAATGAGCATCCCCTCCCCTGAGAGGTCAATTTTCCAGAATAGGAAAGAAAGCACCATCTAGAGACCTCCCCTTCTTCTCATTAAGCAGGAGAGTTCCCAGCAAAGGAGAACAGGTACCCTCCAAACCTGTGAGCCCTGAGCTGAGAGAAGAGGATTCACATAAGAAGAGACCAGCAAAAGAACTCTGGCAACATGAAAAACAAAACAGGTTGATACCCCCAAGGGATCATAATGATCTACAGCAATGGACCCCAATCAAAAGGAAATTGTCGAAATATCAGAAATGGAATTCAGAATATGGATGGTAAATAAGATGAATGGAATAGAAAAGAAACTTGAAAACTGACAAAAAGACACCAAAAAATATTTCAGGACATCAGTGAAAAAAATGAAAAAGTCACAAAACAGCTAGACAACATAAGAAAGGATATAATAGAACTTAAAAAAATGAACCAGTCATTTAGGGAATTTAAAAATATAGCAAAAAGCTTCAACAACAAGCTAAACCAAGCAGAAGAAAGAATCTCAGATCTTGAAGACAAGGCTCTTGAATTAACCCAATCAGTCAAAAATGTAGAAAAAAGAATAAAGAAGATAGAATTTGTATGTCTTCAATGATATTCTCTATTTAACAAAATGTTGTCATCATGTTTTCCTTTAGTTCTTTAGACATGATTTTCTTTAGTTCTTTAAACATATTTTTAATAGATATTTTGAAGTCTTTGTCTGCTACATCCAACATCTTGGTCCATCAAAAGCAGTTTCTATTGCCTGATATTTTTCCTGTACATTTGTCACACTTTTCTGTTTCTGTGTATGTCTAATTTTTTTCTGAAAATGAGATGATTTTAGATAATATATTGAAGCAATTCTCAATACTAATATCCCTGGGGGGTTGATATTTTTGTTGTTTGTTTCATCACTTGTTTGTTTAGTGACTCGGTTGAACTAACTCCGTGAGGCCTATTTGCCCTGTAGTGGGTAGCCTCTGATGTTTCTGCTCAGATTATCTTCCCTTGTTTTTAGATTTTAGCCTAGCTTCCTAGGAGTTGCCCCTGAGTCAGCTAAGCTGCTTATTGGTCAAAATTTGTGTTAAGTCCCTGTGGTCTCTTGGATTTTTACCCTTTACCACTAGATGTATGTGTGTGTGGCTCGAGGCTGCTATCCCAATTCAGAGAGTTGATGTTTTTGCTCCACAATTACCCGGAGACTAGTAGCGTTGAAGTCCCTTCTCTGATTGCTCCTGAGAGGGCATCACCTTGGCTATGCACACAGTCTTCCAAACTGCCGGGAATGCATATGATTTTATTTTTAAGTCTGGCTTCCCAGAAGTTATTTTTGGGTGACAGTAGCTTGTTGTTCACCACATGTTCAGACAGAAGTGTGCTTAAACCTGTTGCATCAGTGAAGCTTCCGCCCGTGTTGATAGATCTGTGTGCAGCATGGGGAATGATTTCAAGTGTGCCCCAAGTCCAGTTTTGATTGCTCCTGAGTAGGTGCCTAAGAAATAGGCACAGCCTTTCTGACCTGCAAAGTCGACTGTGATCTCAAGAGGGTTATTCTCAGCTGTTTCTTTCTATGGTTCTCTCTGCTAGACTTTTGGCTATTTTGCTGTTTACTTGTTGTTACCAGTATCACGAAGCCACCAACACCCTCTTAATTGCTCTCCACCAAGATCTCCATTGTTTTCAACATGCTTGGACCTGGAATTCCCCAAGCTCTATTCCAAATAAAGTCAGTTCCCACTAGCTGAGCTGTTTACAGCCTGCTTCTTCCCTTGAGCACAACCTCTAAACTACTGCACAAGAGCTGGGAGCAGGGACAGTGGCCCACTTCCCCTGGAGTGACAACCCTGATGTACAGGTGAGTGTTAGAATACGGGGTGGTATCCTCTGATCTTCTCAGTTTGCCCATCCAAGCAAGAACCTCCACATTGCTGTGGCATGAACAATTGGGGCCACAGTATTCATGGCTACAACAACTGGGATAGAATTTCTCCCCTATGCGTAGAGGATGGTAGGGGATGGGAGCCTCCATCCTTTCAGCCATGCTTTCCTTGAATAGAATTTTTGCAACATGAGCTGTAGGGCATAGGCAGGGTGAAAATGTAGCCCTGGAATGGGAGCTTGGGGAAGAGGGAGCCCTTCTCTCTCCTCCCACCTTCCTCTCATCTCCTTGGCTGCACCTGCCTAGAGTAGAACACCCAGAAAAGAGTTTCCCAAACATGGAGCTATGGGGGAGGCTAGGAACATGACTCAAATGCCACAGACTCTTTCTGTTCTTACTGCTCAATAGATTTTCTTAAATGATTATTTCTTCATTTGCTATATGGCCTTATGATAATTTTCAGAGATTTTAAATGGCTTTTTATAATTTTCATCTATTAAATGGTTGTTTTACTGGGAAGAGTGTCTGCGGGCTTCTCACTCACCATTCTAGAAGTCTTTCCACACTTACATTTAACTTCCATTGCTGTTAGTTACAAATCCATGAGTCATAAGCCATTCAAGAGCTTAAAGAGTTATCTAGTCTATTCCTTATGTCTTTGGGCAGGATAATACCTTAGCCAGCCCACACAGATGAAAATCTATACTGGTTTTGAAAACCTTCAGAGAAAAAAAATTTCACAGCCTTCCTTAATAACCTAAATCAATGCTTAATAACTCTCACTGCCAGGAATTCCTTCTTTGCTCATAACCTAAAGCCTACGTGCTACGGTTCAAAGGCCTTTCCTCTTCGTCTGTTCTGGAGGAGATAGAGAACAGCTGGTCACCATACAATACACTTCCTCTCCGGGTGGAACAATCTCTAGCCTCTTTTTTTTCTTTTTAAATCTTCCTTGACCCTGTCATTGGAATAAATAATATTAATATTTCCTTATACTACTTTGCAATCCATGAACAACCTTTGTGCTCTCTTCTGAACTCTTTTCACTCTTCCCATTACCCTGTTAAGACTTGAAATGTTTCTCAAAGTGAGGTCCAAGAACTCTGTACATGATTGTCTTGAATCACTAGTTAAATATGCAGATCCCTTTGCCCCATCCTATACTTAGTGAATCATAATTCTAGATATGGATCTGGGAATCAGCATGCTGAATAAATTCCCAAGGCAATTCTGATGCACTGACGAATAAGATCCTCCAGCCTAGACTATAGCCTGTTTCCACTGGATCACAGATTACAACACCTTCCCTGCACAGTAGAATCACATGGGGGCTTTTAAAAATTCTGATACCCATGCTGCACCCCAGTCCAACTAAACCCAAGTCTCTAGGAGGGCATTAGGCCAGCAGTCTTTTTAAAGCTCCCCTGATGAATTCCAAGTACAGCCAAGGGTGTCAGTCAGTTCTCCAAGGTAAGGATGTTATTAGCATTTGTATTTCAGCACCTACTAGCACAAAGCCTATTACAGAGAATGTTAGTTCTCACTGTTTGTGACTGAGTGAATTAGACTTAAGTTTTATTTCCAGACCCATGTTCATTGGATGTCTCATTTTCTTCTCTCTGTATCATGGGATATTTAATTGTAAGAATGAACTGACCTTATTCACAGTGAAGATACATCTTTTTGTTACTGTATGTTTTGGAGGAGAGTTGACTTTGAGGAGCAGGAGATGAATACTTCTGGTTTGGAAATGTACAAGCTTGGAGATGCTGACAGACGCCTGTGTGAGAATTCCTGATAGGCATTGTGAGGACTGGAAACGGCGATGGCAAGTGTAGAAACCTTCACATTGAATGATACCAAGATTCCTTTACTGCATCACATCAGATACACTGGCCTATTCTGACTCTTGTTCCATCATCCCACTGGGGAAAAACCTGCAAGTTCTACTGAAACCACCTAAGGGTGTATCACTTTATGCCTAAACCGTATCTCCCTCTCTTCCCCTGAGGGTTCCCCAGTACTACAAAGATAAAGGATAAGGCAGGTCCCCAAGGTGCTCACAACTGGGCAACCTCAAAATGGAGGGAGTTAACACGCAAGGAGCAATGGAAGAAAAGAGTCAGTAGATAACTTTCTTGCTCTTTTTTTACAACTTTCAACTTTCCAACACCCACATGTATTGTTCTGAAACACAAGATATAAAGCTTCTAGAGGACAGTTCCAAGGGATCCGGCAATCAGTTGCACTTAGAGTGGGCCAAGTGAGCAAAGCTTCCTCGGCATGCTCTCCTGCCTTCCTACTTCACTGCTCTGTGTCCCTCATCCTAATTCTGGGGATCACAAAAAACAATGGTGTACAACGCCCGAAAGCCCTTTTCCTCAGGCACTGATTTCTGGGGAACCCAAAGTAAACAGGTAGTATTATTCATGTTGCTCACCTTCATATCCTAACCTATCATGCTGTGTGGCATAAAGGAAGTACTCAATAAATATAAACTGACCAGAACATGGAAGAGAAAACCAGACAGAGGAAGGATTGCACCAAAACTATCCACGATGAAAGAATGTTTTGGTGAGAGAATAGCCAAAAGGTTGTGGCTTCATATTCCCATGTATTAGCCAAGGGACCCATGGACAAAGCTGCAACCTTTCGGATACTCAATTTCTTTACCTTATAAAATGGAATTCCAAGTTATATCTCAACCTCATGAGACTCAAATAAGAAAGCACATATGGCAGTTTCTGAAAATTATAACACTGAAGTGTTAAGTTATTGGTTTGGAATCATAGGGTCATATGGTAGATATTTTTTTCCAGATTTTATGGCTAGTTTCACATATTAGCAACTAACACATTTTAGAAAGAATTTTGAATAGTTTATGAGAATAGGATAACCATGATTGAGAATCATCAATGATCACCTGAGTTAAACATTTTCATTTTTGTTTCTCACGTGTGTGTGTTGTGGAGGGAGGGGTCGGGGAGAGAGAAAGAGGACAGAAGAAATGCCTAATGAAAAACATCAGGACTTGCAAGATTTTTTTCTTTCTTTCATCTTCTTTTTTTAAAAATTGCAATTCTAAAATGTTAGGTAATAAATAGACTTCCACTGGGTTAAGTGCTCATATGACTAGGACCGAATCTCTGCAATCACATCAGCTAGTACGGTGAGTGCTTCCCTTGGTTTGCACTTTCTATATGTCTACAGAGCAAGTAAATAAGTGGATTGGGTAATTATTTGTTGGGTCTTACCAAACATTTTTCACCATCAAGGCCATTCCATTAAATACGTTGGCAAAAGGAGGGAAAAGTGTTGAGTCAGAAGTATGCAGAAGGGCAACCAGTGACATCAGTAACTTCTGCTCACTGTTTCCAAAAGTCTGGGACCCATACTCATACTGCCATTAGAGATGATTCTAAGTGGTAGACAGACCAGACATTAAATAACTTTGAATTCCATGTGAAGACATGCATGTATCTTTCAAAAGTGTTCCAAGCTTTAGAAAAACTCAGATAGTGCTAAAATGTCTCTCCCAAACTGACCCCCCCCACACACACACACACAGATCTCTCTCATTTTATCAAAGAACAAGGCCAGGGTTCAAAGCATTAGGCAAGCAAAACTGCCCAGCTAGAATTTACCAAAATTGTCTTATTTTCATTATATTTATTAATATTTTCAGTTACATTAAAGCAAGTATAGTGACTTGTCCCTTTATAGTAGTGACATAATTTTCTTTTTAAAAAATATTGCATTTAGGTTATTTTTTTGAAAAAAAAAGAGCCATTTAATGAAAAACATAAGCAAATAATACAGGTAGTATACAGATTTTAGAAATAAAAATGTGAAACTCTAGGACTGAAGTTTGGGAATCATTATCTATGCTTTTGTAGAGCACATGAGATCTCTCATTCTCTGGCCTAAAGAGTAACTGAATGCAATCTTTCTTGTTTTGTATGGATAGTTAAAATTTTCATACTGTATGATAGTAATATAAGAAAAGCCTAGTTTTTTAGCATTCACTGATAAGGTTATATTTTCTCCTCAAATCAGTCCTAGAGGGCTTTCAGCTACAGCTGCCTCTTCATGGGGTGTGATCATTAAGAAGAAAAACTCCTGATCAATGCTCATCAGAGAAAATTTGGAATAACAATTCAGCTGGCATTCTAGGCTTAATTGAAGGAGTACCTTAGTCATATTCTTTTTCATATAATATTGTGTTTATAATGGAGGCAACTAAATCCCTATCATCTTTGTTCTTAGTCGTACTCTGACAGTTTATGTATGAAGACCTGAAGAGGCTAATATGAAGCAATCTTTAAGAGAAAGTTTTGCACACTGCAAAGCTGATTACAGAAAAACGTGCCAGGGGATTAATTCAAATATATATTTTTCCAAGCCACTAATGAAATAGCTATGTGCAAGACACACATATAAAATGAACATTTATGTTCTAAACCATACATGCATTTTTGTTGTATTACCTTATCCACTTTTTTCCTCTTTGGGTTTGAAATCTATATTAACTATTTCTTATTTGTCATGTGTTTTCTGTCTGCATATTTAAACGTGTCAGATGCCTTTAAATAAACCAGAATACATGGAAAATAAAGCTATTCATGTAGCAAATAATTTCACCAACAGATTCTTATAAAGTGCAAAATCTCTCTGGGCCAAGCAATTTTTTCTCAATAAATCTTCTAGACAATTCTATGAGTGAAGCAGTTTTGTTGATGTTACCAACTAAACTCAGAGATGTAAGACTGAAGGATAGGCTGATTATTTGGAAAACCAAAGTGTACAGTTGAAGTACTTGTCTAAGAGTTGAGACAAATAAAATAGCAGACAAACTGCTGTCATTTAGAAGCAGATCAAGGGGATGTGGGAATAAGACTGGGGCCAGATTACTATGGTCAATTGTTCACATTGATCAGATTCATCAGATAAGTGTTTGACACCACTTTTCAGATATAGATTTAATCACCAGTTCTCAAAGAAACCGTGAGTAAGAAGATAGAAATGTACATTGAACCAAGATCAACTTGAATGCTACTACTGATGATTTCCACAATTCTTATTACAATTATTGTGGGATTAGTATTTTGAGTTAAATTATTCTAGTTTATATCCCATGAAGCCTTTATTTTAAATTATGGAATTGTGCTAAGGAGAGAGCCTAGGAAGTAGTTCATTCATTAGCCCAAAACACATTTACGCCAACCTAGAGCATCCACTCAGGGCAGCCGTGAGCTCACAGAGGGCCCTTGCACAAACGGGAGAAGATGCTTCTTTCTTTGGGCTTATGCAGCTCCAGTCTGGCAAGTGGAGTGCAGGCTGGACTCAGCTCTGATTTAGTCAGTAACCTGCACAACTATAAGGAGTAGCTCTGAATAGGATCAAGGATTTCTGAAGCACCAACAAGAATTTTTCTTTTTACACCTTTTCCAGACAACTCATTTGAATGTTTAACAACCAATAATGTCAGGAAAGTCTTTTTAATAGTTAACCAACTATCTTGACAAACTAGGTCCTTTACTCCTATGTACTAACAACCCTTCTAATTTTTCACAAAACGAAACAAAACAAAACACACCACTGCTGGTCTCATTGGAGGGGAAGAAAAAAGGTGCCCTGTTTTAAAAATAATCATTAAAATTTTCCTCAAGGAAAGCATTGATTCAGGACTTGCAATGATTTCATCATTGACTCAGTGGCTGTGGGTGCACAAAGCCTCAAATAAGAGCAGAGCTTATGTGCTAATTCAGTTTCCATCAGATGGATTTATACTACGAATCCATAAGACAATAATGGTTAGATCCTTTGAATTAACATCTATGACAATAAATACAATCAAAACACCTTTTAATGCAATTTGTTCCACCACCCCGGATTCAAATGTGATTGATTTTGAACTTAAGATCCTATTTTAAAAATTTTGGGGAGATTAAATTCCATAGTTCCCTGAAAACAAAATGAAGAAAAATACATTTAAAATATTTTAACCTGCCACAGATATTACTGGGTATATGTGTAATGGGTATGTTTTTCTTTGTTACAAATTATTAGAAGTCTCAAAAACTTTTTTCCTTAAGTAAGAGAAAAAAGAAGAAAATAGAATCAGGAAAGGAGGTGACCTTTAATTTAAGAAGGCTAGAATTATCATATCATGTGGTATATTAAACTTGCAAAAATGCAATGTCCTGGTCTGGCTTGCTTTGGGGAACCTAGTAATCTATAAATTTGACATTATTTGTATAAAATATATTAAAACAAAAAATGTAAGCTGAATTGTTATTAAATTTGTGCAAATGCAGTCACTAAATTATAACAGTAAAGCATTATTATGCAAATTGGAGCTAATTTTACAATATCCCTATCTAATTGTTTACAGCGCAGTAGAATTATGGCACTGTTAAGCAGGCCAGGATGTTGTGTGAAAGACAGTGGTTTTAATTTGAGCCATTTTTACTTCCTGTGATTTTTTTTTTTTAGTTATAGTAAGCATGGAAAAGGGATTTAGCACGGAGAAAACAAGGGCAGATGTCTCCTGCATTGTGTACTCAAGGACTTAGCTAATTAATATTTTCCATGTGCTTCAGATGCAGAGATGGAGATGCGCTCTCTTCAGAGGTGCACAAAGCTTCCTCTTTTCAGTCTTTATGAGATGTCACAAATAGAACAGTCTGCAAAGATCCGCTCGGAGGAATATTTTTAAGAGATTTGTTTTGAGATGAAGGGCTACTTGAATGTGAGGCATCCTAAGTGGTCCTAAGCCTCCAGCTGTGTTCTTCTGCAGAGGGGTAAGAGAAGTCTGCTGCCAACGTGACTGCATGGAATTAACGTTCGAAACGGCACTTAAGGAAAGGTTTGGGGGAGACGACAAGACCACTCTCCAGCCAGTGGAGAAATCACATTGAATAAACAGTTTTAGCAAGAGGTCAGTGAATGCCGCTTCAAAGGAAAGGCCCTTCATCATCTTAGATAAGCAAAATCGGTCTCTGGGATTCATTTACAGAGGGCATTCTGCTTCCTGTTCCCCTTACAATCCTTATTTTATCCTTCCTATTACTCAGCGATTTCATATAAGCCAAACTGTCAGCATATGAGAAACCTCTCTGCCAATGAGATGACTTTTTTTTTATTCCAGAAAGCCTTGCCAAGTTTATGAGCCAAGAAATAGCTGAATTATAATGGCTGGAGCTTCAAAGGAAAGAAGAGTGAGAGGTATTAAAATATTTTTGTAAAAATCCCTGACTCTTAAAATCAGCAGGGGCTGATCAATATGAGAATAACATAGTAAAATTTAAGGACGTGGTAGGGAGGGGCGGAATATCTGGTAATGGGAAGGTGCTCCCTGGAGCCTTCTTGCCTGGTCAGTCTCCATTCCTGGGGGGAAGGAGGGGATGTGACTGTAAAATTCAAGGAAGGAACATGTCAGATGAACAGGACCACACTGTTTTTCTCTTGGCTTCGCACAGGTTGCCCCTGCGGAAGTGATCCACGTTTTTTTTTCCCTTCGCTTTGAAATTTTCCCAAAATTTCAAAGTTTTTCAATCACGTGAGTTATATTAAAATGAGCAGATTCTTAATTATCTTTTTAGTTGTTTATGGGGTGTGCCCTCCATGACCCTTAAGAGCACCCTTTTCTTTATTCTGAAGACTTCTACTTCTACTTTTGCTCTTTTTTGCCAAACCTGCTGTACAGAAATGACTGTGAACAAACTCAGTCGGTTATCTCCCCCAGGGGATTTTGTGTTTCAACAGAGATCAGAGCTTAAGACCAACAAGAACCATTGCCTTCCACATTTAGACTGGGTGGGGGAGTATTTTACTCCAGGTATCAATTAGGAATTATATTTGCTAATAACAGAGACCAGAAATAAGAATGGCTTAAATAAGTGGGTTTCTCTCACGTCAAGCAAGTCTAGTGACAGGCAGCCCAGGGCTTTGGGGTCTCCCCCAGTCATCAGGGATACAGGCTGCTTCCACTTTCCTGCTCTTTATCCTTAAAGCACAGTTTGCCTCCTGGTGTAAGATGGGTGCTGTCGTCATGCCTGCGCGCAGGTTTGGGGAGCAATATAAATGAATCCTAGCTGTCACCCTTTTGTGTGTGTTTCCTCAGAAGTTCTCCAAACAATTTTTGCATACATCTTACTAATCATAACTTTTTGCTTGGAAATATTTCTGCCCTGGATAAATTCAGGGTTTTTGATATTTTTTTAAAAGTTGAAAATATTTATTGAATAGGTGACTAGAAGGTTTTTTTCCCCCATAAACTCATCCGAGAAGTAGATGACTAGAAGTTTCAGTGGCCCCTCTTAAAATGCAAACTTCCTGACAATTACCTACCTACTTCAATTGTGCCCAAGCCCTGTCCTCTTTGTTAACTTATTCTATCACTTTTTAAAAAGATTAAATATTTTTTCATTTCAAGGACCTGAATTGTAAATAATATATGGAATGAAACACATGGTTCTATAATCAAGAATGTCATTCATTCTTTATTCTCAGCTCTATCGAAAATGACCAATTAATCATATGTATTATTGCTCATTTGTCTTTCATAATTAAGCAACCCTTACTTCTTCATTGCAATGGGACACTAGATTATCATGGATAACAAGAAACGGAAGAAGATGGTGAGATGTCCAAATTAAACACCAATTTTCAGAGTTTAAAAAAGAAAAATCCCTATTTAAATTGTCAGTTGAGTTTCCACACATGTGAAAGTAAATGAAGAAACCAAGTACTTTTCTAAATAATGTCAAATTCTATGCTTGTAGACAAACCCACACACACAAGAAAATTATAGTCTGTATAAGTGAAAAAGACAGAAGGAATTCTTGTTGTTTAAAGGAAGTTGTCAAAAAAAGTGTCTTAATATTTGAGTGTGTTGGTATGAATTATATAGCATTCAGGGATAAACAACTGAGGTAATATCTTTTTAGTTTCTCTCTTTTGCCTTTCCCTGCTTACCCTAACAAGAGTGGTGTTAATGAGAATCCACATGTAAACTCTGAGTAAAGCCAGAGTTAAGGCTGCTGGAAAGCACGTGGCTAATAAAACCTGAAGGAGCCAGGGAGGATATAGTTGAATCACAAAATGCATCCCGAACTTGCTGGTGCTCAGTTTCTTCCCCTCGTGTTGTTATAAAGATGCAAGAGACAACATAAGGGACTGATCTAGCTTGAAAACTCATTAGGTGACGGGCAGAGAAGGGGGAAACTGAATGCTAATTGGATACTTTAGACAATGTTTTTGTTCCTTTATGGTTGCCTGGTGGGGTGGGATGGTTGATCAAACGTGCAATGATAGAAATTTGCTCTGCAAACTGTACATGAATCAACATGAATTGTCAATTTTGAAAGAATATAATTATAATAAAATACACTCAACACCAAAACTGTAAATAACATCAATTTGTCTTTCTTTGATGGTTCATAAAGTACTTCACTATCTTGTACAACCTTACAATTATCATGATCATAGGAGATTTTTATTGTATTGCCAAAAAATACTGGTTAACAGAACGTTCTGGTTAATAAGAGGTCTAGGAACAGAAGTTTGCTATATTCAACACCATCTCCCTTCACATGCCCTGCAGATATTATTAACCAGCTTTTAGTCCAAGAGGTTTCCAAAAGGCCATATGTACCTTCACACAACATGTATTATAAAATGCACATCTTGAGCTGATGCAAATAGAGCCTGATTCACTCCATAGTAAACATTGCTAATTGGTAAATTTTTCACACATTTTTTGTTACTTGGAATACTACCAATGTGAGAAATGTCACCATCTCTGAGTCTATCAGGAGTGACACAAAGTGATGACTGATGACTGTGTATGTGTGTATTTTAATAAAACACAAAGGGACTTAAACAGCCAGAATAGTTATCCTTCAAAGGAGTAATTTTACTCCATACTGATTCCAGAAATATTGAATTTATTCAAAATATTACTGGACTTTCCCTCTGAAATGTTTAAAATCAATGCAAGAAAATTATATTGATGTTTTACAAATTCCATCTCATTTTTGCATAAAAACAGTACTACCCAGATAGCTCACCCTCTGATCAGTTTTTCTTTCAAGGACTTTTGACTATCTCTCAAAATTAAATGTACCTTTAAAGCACAAAAATTTATCATCACCAAAGACATTGAAATGATTCTGAAAGCAATTACAAAAGGGGAATGTTCCACCTGACTCTGACCACACATAACCACACAAACAGCCCATTTTAATTAGTCACTTTCCTTCAGTCTCTGTCATAGATGTTTTATTGGTGGTTTAGATACCAAGTCCTCAATAGTAGAACTCATGTCTCGCTAACATTACACGCAGCTCTTGACACGATGCCAGGACTTCCGACTCACCAAGTGTAACCGTGATGTACTGGTCAGAAGCAAAAGTCACACCCAGGTTCCTGCTCTTTGTCCTAAACATCGTGATGATTGTTTTCATCCTGTCAGCTATCACTGG